>VXBB01002446.1:120283-156828 GCA_013399915.1 Illadopsis cleaveri
GGGGGAGGGGTGGGGAAGGAGTTTTTTTCAATTATTACTAGTATTTTGAACTGTAAGCAAAGGCAAACTGAAAACTCAGAGTCAAATTTCAAGGGAGACATACATATCCTCATCAGTATTCCCATTTAAATATAGCTACACAATTTAAATTGTCATGCTGTACCTAAATGCTACCTTAAAACCCATTCAAAACATAGGGTTTTTCCCAAGATATAATAAGGTTAATATCCACTAGAACTTTGTTTGCATCAGTAAGAGTTTGCAAGGTGCCCATCAGCAGAGGGGCCTTCAATCACATTAGCTTCCCACCCCTTCTGCACCCTGTGCTGTACAAGCCTTTACTTGTGCACTGGGGGATCTGGGCAGCGTGCCCACCCCACAAGGATCTGCCTGGCACAAAGACTGAGGTCTGCCTGGAAGAAGCACTAGGCAAAATTACTTTAAGTAAAAGGATCTTATTAGAGCCTTCATTATTAGATTGCCTATTAAAATGCCCTATAATGTCAGGGTGATAGGATGATATTATATGATATGATGATGATATGATAGATATGATATTATATGATTGATATGATGATATGATGATATGATGCTGTATCATTATTATAATTTCAATATAAAAAGTTACTCTGCTGTCTTCCTTGGGTTTTGTATATTCTGTCAATACATAAGATCTGAAATTACTCATTTAATATTGTTGGTATTTACTCGGTAAATACTTTTAGAAATCTACTGAAGGCACAATAACTATAAACATCCTATCAGGCAAGGAAAGAGTTAAACGCTGTGTCAGACTCAAAGTATAAATAATTGTATCAGCTGAAGTCTGTGTCAAATAAGATGTGATTTGCAGAGCTGCAGGTGAGAATGTCAACCTTCTTTGTTCCCGTTTGTAGTTTAGTGACAGTGACTTTATACAGTCTAGCAGCAGTGTCATGAATATTCTCAGGAGTAGGTGGATGGCATATTCATTGAGAGATGTACAGTGGATTGCATGCAAAACCAACAATATTTTTGAGTAATGTTAGTAAAACTGTGATGTGTCTGCCATCACTTTTCTTATTTTAAACTCATTTGTCTCCATTTGAATCTTAGCTATGTTTATCAGAAGCTCTTGTTTCAGCTATGATGGCATTATTTTCCTAGTAAGAATCTCTGAATGTAATGAAAGAAATACATTTTAACCTGAAATAACCCCTTTGCCAAATAAAGAAGTGAAATAGCTGCAAAAGAGCTTAATTGATCTTACATATATTTTTGTTCAAAATAAGTGTCCTTTGGGTCAATTAGCAACCTTAAATGTAGCATCCACAGGAACTCTGAAAAAAGCAGTTTCCGTCTACATAAGACATGAATTGTCTGTCCAATCTGACAATCTATATAAAACCATTTAGCAAAACCAAAATGATCTAGCTCTGGTTTACTCTGTAATTTAAGACATTATAACGAGAAATCACTACAGTAGTGGTTTGGCAGATAAATACAAGGAAGGGACTCATGGTTTTAATGTAAACCTGCAACACAGGAAAAGTGTTTTCTATTTTTGGTCTGAGCACTGATTTCTTCAGTACCCATGGGTGATTTACGGTTCCTAAAAGGTGAGTGTCTAGGGATCCCAGTGACTTCATCTGGGATGTGGTCACTCATCATTTCTGAAAAATATGCCTCGCCTTCTCTATAATTTAGTTCTTCTGTCAATGAAGTGATGCTTTCAGATGGTCAGTTTGGGGCTGAGCGTCCATTATTTCATCTCTTTTAAACAGTTCACCCGGGGCACATGAGTAGAATGAAATGGGAAAAATAGTAAATATATATTCACACAAATCTTCACTATCTGTAAATGCCACTACAAATATAAGATGTGCTGTTGATTTCCCCCTAAAAACTTTGGTGTTATTTTCAATCATTATTCACAGCAGTGGGTTTATGTCCTTTCAGCAATCTTGTACTTGAGGAATGAAGCTCTTCCCCTAACTCCTCAGAACAGCAATTGAGAAATGATGCATTAGGATTACAATTGTTTATAGTAATAAGATGAAATGGTGCATTAGGGTTAAAATCACCCTCTTGTGAACATCTTTCATGCCTGAATTCTGTAGAACAGCTCTTTATTGGGATAATACTTTTATAAAAACTCTTTAATAAAATTTCGTTTTCAGTGTTCAGTTCCTACACATGCCTTACGTATGGTATCTCACATTCACAAATGCATACTCACGCATCAAACACAGACTGTAGGTGCATTTTTAGCTGTACACACATATAAAAAGGTTTAAATTTAGGCAGAAATGAAAAGTGGGACATCTCTGGAGTATTTATTCTAGCTATTTTATCAGTTTTAATGTAGTTCGGGATTATTTAATCTGCTAGAAATTAATTTACACTGCACTAGTAACATAACTCCAACACAGCAACCTATGACAAAAGATGAGTATCTTGTCAGTACTTAGAAATCTTCCTCTTTGAAGTTCCTTTCTCAAGATTACCATCTGTATTTTATGGTGCCAATGGTAAAATAACAAATACAGAACATTTTACCAGTTTTGAGATTTTAAAACTTCCTCATCACCCTCTCAGAAGACTGTCACCTGTAGTTACCCTTGTGAGCAAACATCTTAAAATATGGAACAATATTTTTAAAATTGTGATACGCTTACTGCCAAAACATAGTCTGAATCACTTCAGTGGTTGATATAAATCTCCCCAGAGAAAAACATTATTAATAAATGTAATTAATTTGGTGAGGCAATATATACAAAGATATGCAACAGTGAACTCATTAATTTCTGTTGAAATAATTATTTACAAATATTCATCTGTTTTCCCAAGACATATTAATGAGTTGGAAAAAATGTTTACATTGTATGATTGGCTGAAAAATAGCTATGGGCTTTTGCCTTCAAAAATAGTGTTCTTTTTCATGCTTTGAAACAGAAATGCTAACTTGATTCCACCTGAGTTAATGCAAGAACTGCAGCATTCAGTCGGTCCCAATTACTAATAGATTTGCATAAAAATTATTAAATAATTTAGGCCAAAAAAAAATCTGTCAAAAAAATGTCATTTTGTCATTTCATTTTAGACTAATATCTTTTTTGATGAAGTTGCCTACAGCTAATTTTTGAAAGGATTGAAAGTTGAATTAGGTTTCAGTTTGTATACCTAAGATATGTTTGCATTTGTTTCACCAAGAGAATTTGTTGACTCTATATAATGTTAACATTTTTTTTAATAAATCTTGTATTGTTTCATGGTTTTGCAGCTTCGGCTATTTTCTGAGAATCTTTTATCCCTGTTTTCTAGACTTAGAGTAAACTGCTCTATCAATAACATGCAATAGATGAGAAAGTGTTCCTTTGACGAAGGCTTTCTTTCAGAAGGTATCAATTTACTTACTCCATAGAGAATTTCTGTATAGATTGAAAATCTCAACACTCTCAAATGTTGAGATCAACATTTGAAAAGCATATTTTAATTGTATCCTTTCACCACCATTCTCCAAAAGATTCCTTACACATAATTCTGTCTTTCCATTCAGTGACTACTGTGAGTTGACAGTTTCTTTTTTTTTTCCCCCCATTTTTGGCTTCCTGCTACATGTTGCCAATTTTCAGGCATTTGCTCAGATAATTTTATTTGGGGAATGTTGACCCAAGATCAAATCATGTTAATGGACTTCATCAAGGGTGAGATTCAGTTGCCTAAATGCAGGCACCTAAATGCATGCCATTTTTACCCTCTAGGGTATCCAGAATATCTGCAAAAAACTGGCAGATAGGGCATGGGCCCCTCAGGATACCCATGCCTTTCTGGAGAGCCTGACGGAGGTCTGAGACACATGCTCAGAGGAAAACCCTAAACTAAGGTAGAAACAACATCCCCAGTTTTTTTCTTGCAACATATATTTTTGAATCTCTTACTGAAAATGCACAATGCCATAATTTTGTCTGTTATGCAATGCATAATTATATTTTTAAGGTTGTTTGCTGATTGTTCAGATTTTGGTCTTATTTAAGGAAAAGTAAACCCTATGGAAGTACCCAGATGACATTTAAAGCTGATGTCAGTGATGTCATAGATACTAGAACAAGCAATAAAATAGAGAATCTCACTAATATGGATTTCACCATGTTTATAAAATAAAACAGAACCTTCACAGTCTCTTTACATTCAAATTTCCCCCCTAAAATTTTTCAGAATTACAAAGTCATATAATGAGACAGTGCCTGCAGGATTGTGTACACTAAAACAGAAAGCCACAGTTACAGAAAGGTTTATGTTAGTAAAAATGAAACAGGACACAAGAGAACTGTTTGCAGATGAAGTATCATTAAGTAAGTGACAGCAATAGAAGGTAGAAAACAAGAGAACAGGGTGTAATAAAAGTAAGGCACACTATTTTTGTAGAGTTTCAACATATGTACTGTATGTTTTATGAATTTTAAGCATGAATGGAATTCTGTGCTTGCCTAATTGGAGCTTCAGATTGGCTACAGGCCAGTCAGGACTATAGGGACTTAAAGGCTAATAACACTACAAACAAGTCTATGTTCTGCACTGCTCACTATCCATTTTTTAGAAAATGAACAGAAAATTTGGGACAACCATGGTGTGTTGTAATTTTCTCTTGACATTTGAAGCTAGATGCTATATATGCCTTGTTTTTGTGTCAATTAGTTATTTCAGTTTCAAATATTCCTCTGAAAAAGTAATGGATTTTAAACTTTAGGCTGGCAAAAGCAAACCTGCATGAAAGATATCAATAACTCTGAAAGTGGGTATAGGCTTTGCCAGAAAATCTGGAATTGGGATTTTAATGAAGATGATGTATAAATAAAAAGAAAGTAGGTTCTTGGAGATGCAATTACCCAAAGTAATAAGACTTGAAGTGGTACTAGAGGTATTAAATACTAAAACTGTTGCAGTAGTAAGGGGTTTTTTGATGCAGCTATTTCTTAAATTCCATTTCAGAGCATTGCTTTTGTCTTAAATCTGGCTTCCACTGGAATCAAGGAAACCCATTTTTCAGAAAACTGAAAATTCATACAACTAGAAACAGCTAGATTATGAACTTCAACAGTTTATAAAATTATTTTCATGAGCAACAAAGCTAACAATTTTTCCTGCAGGTTTATATCTTGTATATGGCTTATCCATTGTCTCACGAGGTTTGATGTTCACAGCAGCTTTCTCCCACACAGAATCTTTTCTGTTGATAAACTGAGTTCGTGCAACACAAGTTACTTTCATTAATTTAATCCTACACACAACACACAAACCTGCAAACAACACAAATCTCATAACTGTCAAATCCTTAGGAACTTAGTTTTAAACATCTAATCACACACAATTGTTCTTCATTGTCTGACAACTGTATTGTAACTATATCCAAGTCACTTTAGTGTTTTCCAAATCAATCTCTTGAATAGCATTCTTTAAAGAGCTAAAACAATTACTTTGGCTATTAGCAGTACTTTTTTTTATAGTAAAGATCATAGTAAAGAACAGGAAGGAAAAGAAGTACATTTTTTATTTTAATTTTTTTTCACCAAGGTATAGTCAAAATCTGAAAAAGTTAAAATGCTGGAAAGGGAAAATACTGAAGTTGCAGCCAACGCAGTCTCCTGTGGCTCTCAGATGTACAGCTCTTGTCCTAAGGCCAGAGCACTTAATCCCAAAGATCAACAAATAGTTCTCCCTTTTTCTTATTGTAGCATATTGTCAAAAATGTTAATGAGGCTGTATTTTTTCAGTGACTGTAGCTGTTTAGAACAATATACATAGGCTATGCACTGTACATTTCAGTGGAATTCCAACATGAAAGCTAGGAGCAAAGAACTATCTTGGAAGCTAGAACAGACATGGAAAAGTCAATGTTAATTTAAACATTAATATAATTATGCTGTGGATATCATCTATAAATACATATCAAGGGTGTGCTATGCACCAGGAGAAGCAATGCAATGAGTAAAATCAGCATCAGCACAGACCCACTGCTGAGCCATTTCTTTGGTATTCAGATACAGCAGGGGCAGGCCAAAGTATCATTAGGGAAATGATGCCTCAGCCAGCGTACAATGACATTTTCCATATTCTTCCTGCTCTCTCCTGCCTTGAACTTTTCATTACACCTCCCATTTAGCTCATTCAGATTGTATTACTGGTAATGCTAATATTTCCATATTTCCTCCAAAGTACATTTTAAAGCAATTATTAGAAACCAGCTTCCTATTTCACTTCTCATATCAAAGTACAAAGTCCATCATTTTAATATAATTAAAAAATCCATTGGCAGTCAAGGCATGCCACAGATGGAACACTAATCAGTTCATATTTTCCTGATGAGAGCTATGTTTCTGCTCAATTTGGACCTGAAGAAAGTAAGAAAATGGATAAAATAATTAACCCTCCCCTGTTTTCCATGAGACTGGAAAGAGATGCTATGACACAGTATAAACAGACATTATGACTTGAGAGATGCAGAAGCAGAACAATGACTACTCTGTACATGGCAATGACACAGAAGAAGATGAAAGGTTTAATTATACCCTCTCCACATGAACTCATGAATCTTGTCTTTCTGGAAGCCTCAATAATTGTTAATCTGAAATCTAAAATTTTGTTGATTTTTGTTGGTATTTCTGGTTTAGCTTAGAAAAAAAAGATAAATCACAAATTCTTTAGCAGTCACTGAAAGGTAGTACACAATGTTGTGTGGGTTTTTTTAAAGTTTCACTATATTTGCCTTTCAAAATCCCTGTTGTTTTCATGTGTGGGAAAATATGCAATCAGATTAAACACTGAGTAAACTGATACCATTAATAAATCTTGTGTATACAGAATGAATCTTAAGCCTAGGGTAAAATAGTAATATATTACCTGATCAGTTACTGGAACAATCAAGTAGGATGAAACAGAGTAAAACAAATTCTGGAAATATTAGATGAAAAAGGTTATAAAATGAGCTGTTTTCTTTAGTGTCTTGGAACTCAGGATATCAGTGTTAGAAGCTGAAATGAATCAGGCTAAAACATCTATTGGAACTGAGATTCCTGGAGTCCCTGTGGGCAGATCAGGACACTTGAAAGAAGTGAGCCAAGCATCAAGAAAGGAACTATATAGTCAACATCATTAACAATCATGACTTTACCACAGGCTTCCCACTATTAATTATAAAGATATAAGAAAATAGTCAAACTTGGGGGGAAAAAAAATCTTTTATTCCACTATTTACACAGCTGTAAACTTTTCAATTCATATTCTTAAAGCAAGGTCCAAATGAAAAACAACTCATTAATCGCTTCCCAATTCACAATTAGAGCTTCCAGGAGAGGGCTCCAAAGCAACACTAGTACTCCAGGGAAACTGCCCAAACATCACTGTCCCACTTTGAGAAACAGTTAATTAGTTTTAGATTAATTGTAGGTCTCATGCCCTTCTGCCTACAAATTTGAGTGTGACTTACACTAAAGTTGGAAAAATGAAAGCTATGAGCTAACATGGGCTATTAATGTTTAGACTCTAAAATAATATAGTGAAAATGGAAATATTAAAAAATGGATAAAAATTATAATAAACTCTCATTACTATTTTAAATAGCATAATATGTATATATAAATAACATATATATGTATAAATAACATAAAGATGATTATGTAATATAGAATAAGAAAACAATTATCGCCCATATATTTTCCTAAGACATACATTTCTGTGTAAACAAAAGCTGTCTAGTTCTTCCAGGGGAATAGCAAATGACTAGACTGTGGTCAACACTTCAACAACTGGAACAAGGCAAGACCAAGGGATCCAGATATACATAGGAGATATTTGAAGAGTTTTTAACTAATGACCAAACCAAAATAATAGTTAAACCTTCAAATTAAATATACCTTGTGATGCTTCAATGCTTCAAACATTTAAATGAGATATAGCTTTAACTGAGATGAAATAGTTAGAAGCATGTCAATTTTTCTCACTAATTCTTTTGCCATTGAGTTCAAGATTTGTTTCAAGTGTAGGTATTGAATGGCCAAAATTTGCACTTAGGATATTCAGTCTTAGCCAAGCAAATAACATTTAAATTCAAATTTTGTTAGATGTACAGTGTTTTGATTCTGTGTTTAATTTAGGCCCAGCATAGCATCAGATTCAAGCAGAACAGGGATTTAGGTTTGAAATCAGGATCTAGGGTTTGGCTCTGTCTCCAATTAATTGCGTAAAGCTGGCTCGGGGATTTTTAAAAGTCTCTGCTGAACATTGTGAAAGATGGATGAGGTGAAATTCCCAGGCACAAAAAATAGAGAAGTGTAATATGTTACTGTATAATGTACTAAACTCAAAGACACAGCTTATTCCACTCAGACACAGCCAAAGGAGCCACTGATGCCAAAAATCCCAAGGAAATAAAAGGTTAGTTTTGAATTTTTTGGTTTACTGCCAAATATTTTCCATCTTCAGGCACACAACTAGCCAGAGCCTATAAAAAGTGCAGAAACCTAAACACTGAGCCTGCCATGCTGACCTCCCATTTGTAACAATCTTCATGTAATAGGAAAGGTTTCTCTATGCAGTCCCTCCAGCCTCTGGAGCTGCAGGGGGTGACTGTCTGCTGGACCTCACGGTGAATTTGTCACAAGGATGTATATAGCAGCTTGTAGAAGCAAACCATGGGGCTTCTTATGAAAGCAAAATGGGACACAAAATGTGCATGCCTGCCATACACTTGTCTGTGAGCAACTGCTCAGAGGTGCAAAGTTATGTCAGCTGATGCCTGAGGCAAGAGGAAAGTGGAGTCCCTGATCTGGGCTTGTGTCCTTCAACAGCATTTCTCTGCCTCTCTAAGGAGTGTTCTTATCCATACACTTCTCTAGTCTTGAGGAAAGTGCTATTTATATATTCTGAGGTCTTCATGACAGACTCACATAGTTTTCAGGTGGTACATTTCAAGTAAGTTGATGTACTTCTGTGTTTTGAAAATTCCTTGTAGCAACAAGTATAATAGCTGTCCTCCAAGACCTAATTGTGAAGCATGTGCATTTTATTAATTCTTATCTCATGATTTACAATGCCATACTCAATGTTGTGTTACTGAACAGCTGATCAACCATTCAAAATGCTGAATTTTGAAGAAAAGATACAGATGCTACCATTACAAAAAAACCCCCCACAAAACAACAAAAACAAACAAAAAAAATCTCCTCCAAAACAACCCCCACAACTACATCTTTTGAAATATATTTCCTGATTCTAATTAATCCCAAGGTTCACTTGGGAGTAGAGTCTAAGAAACCTAAAGCATGTTTCTGGGAGAACAGCTATTTCTCTTCAGATGCTTCCAGACTTCAAACCTCACTCATTTAAAATGGTTTTGGATTATTTCAGTTCATCTAGTCAACCATCTATAAGGGCTGAGTTAATCCATCTGAACCCTTCTGCTCATTCCAAATGCTATTTAACTTTTTGATCTGACAGTTTAATGCTGTCCCATCACAAAATATATGTTCCCACTGAAAACAAACATTTTTCATATTAGCAATAGAGACAACTTCAAGGGATGAGGTTATCATGAGGCAATTACACCCCAGAGGGATTACAGGCACTTATATCACGATAACCTTATCTTTAGTGTGCCTTATTAAATAATTACAAGACTGCCACAGCCAAATATAAATACCCATAAGCTTTCCAGTCATGGGCTTATCACTAAATAAAGGTAAATGTTTAAGTGAGCCTGGCAACCTTTACCACTCATGCTAAAGCATCTAAACAAATCAACTTTCCATTTAAATGACAGCAGATGCTTAATGTTGAGATGGTCTTGCTCTAGCAGGATGTTTGCCATTGGAGTGTGACTTGCACAGAAGACTGAGCTCTTTCTCAAAATTTGCAAAATTTTTTAGATTGGAAGAGATCTCTACAGGTTCACTTGCTACATTATGAACCCTTGCCCAAGTCCTCTGATGTGTATATAGAGAATGGCTATGACTCAGGAAATCAATCTTCATCATATTATTTCCAATGCTATTTTCAATATCTGTGCTGTCAGTTGCTCTGTAACAAACCAAGCCTCCTCATTCCACGCTATAGAACTGTGGCAGAACTGTGCAAATGGTACTCCTAGAAAAGCAGAAATAAACATTTCCTTGCACACATATTCGAATTTCAAAGCCACTGAATTTGTTCATATTCATAGACTTTTCCTCTCCACTTGCAGTTAAAATGTTAGTGACTGAATTTACTGGCAAAACTAAATTTTAAGCTTCAGCAATCTAATACTCACCAAAAAAATTAACAATGATATGTGATAAATTCACCCTGTACTAGTTGATTTTATGACTGCAATTAAGCAAGAAAATAAATTTCTAAATCATCCCCAACATTGATTTTAAATGTGTCCAACCATGTAGTCATATTTCTTTGGAAAAAAATAATTCTTTCTTACATTATGCTAACAACGCAAATAAAAGGTGATAATAATAAACCACAGTATGAGCAATGTCTCTAGGCTACTCCAGTTCAGTAGTGAAATTCAGATGTGTCATATTTCCAAACTTCTTACAGAAAGAGATAAATGTCATAAGCAAGTCAAAGAACTGGGAGTAGTAAATTAAGCTGAGAATGGCTGGCACTGGAAACAGACTAAGTAAAAGCTGTTTGTGGCAGAAGTTTCCCATGTTCCATGGTGTACATAAACCAGTAGGTTTTACAGACTGTACAATGAGAAGCAGATTAGCAGCAGAATTCCTTTAGCTATGCCACAGGCGGGAGTGGGGAGAAGAGAAAACTATTCTCATAAATAAGGAACATGGAAAGGGAAAAATAGTTCATGTTTTCTTACAGAGTATAAGAAGCACAAAAGTGCCAGGAAGTAAGTGTTTTGTTAAACGGAGAAGGGCCTCAAAACTGTTTTTATGTCTTCAGCGGTTTATATTAGTAGATGCTAACACAATTAACCATGTAACCCTAGGAAAAAAAATTGTAAATGGTGGGAATTTGCCCCAGTAAGCTGTGAAAATTTAGCCTGGTTGAAATTTAAATCTAGGTAAAATTATTTGACCCGTTTTGGTTTCCTGTCAACAGATCACTGCCTTCTGGGCATGTGACACACATGAACTTTCCAAGTAATTCAACATGTTGATACATTTCCCACATCCAGTTGTGATTTGAGATAAAATATAACCATTTTATCACCTTCAAGCATAGATCCTAATTGTTAAAATGTACACAAGTTTGGACTTAAAATCTATTCTGTACCCAAATGTCCATTTCCTAAAGTACATATGCTTATTCCATTCTAAGACAGATCTGGTTAGAAGAGGAATATTTATGTACTGGGTTTTTTTGTTGTTTTTTTTTTTTTTTTTTTCAGAAATCCACTGTGCATAGAACTGATCAACATACCCTCCTTTAATTGCTTACAGACTGACAACTACTGGTGTATTAATCATTCAGCTTGCTCAGTACAATAATGCAATTTACAGGTCTGTGATCCTTTGTGTCCACTTGTTTTCCTTACCGAAAACAACTCATAGTGTGACAGCAATAATTCTGGCCAGGTTGGGGTTTTTTTCAGTTTCTTGACTAGATTCTACTGCAAGGAAATCTCAGAAATAATTGACTGCTTTCCTTATGTGTTCAACATCACATAAGGAGTGTAATAAATCTCTTTTTTTTGCCTGGAAAACAAAATATTTTCATATTATTTCTTTTAAAGGACATTTCTGTTTGATTTAAACAAAGATTTCTAAACCTAGGTCATAACCTCTTGGTCTTCATATTCTCTCCATGAACAGTAAAACATTTCCCTATTTGTGCCATTCTGGAAAGCTAACTTTGCTTAATTCCCTTCAGAGATTGGGCAGTAACTTTGCACACCCACAGCAGTCAAATTTCAATTGCAATTCAGCAGGAGAATGTCCAGGTGACACTGATATGAAGAAAGTACTGAGAAATAAGGTGTGACTTTTTAGGCTGTGATTTTTCATGGCTTAACCCTTCTGTGTCTGCAGTAGACTTGTAGCAAAGAATAATAGCTGCAAGTATATATGTCTTATGTAACAGTGCAGAATTTTTTTATTATGGATTTGACATTCTTGCAAGTCTAATTTGGCTAGCTCATAGTCTGAACAAGCAGCACCTGCACAGGTCTATAAAAGGAAACAGTAATTTTCTGAAGGCTTTTATAAGTAACACATGGTCACTACTTCTATTGTCTCACTTAACTCTGGCTGGTAAAGAATTAAAGTTTTGTCCGCTTGCCAGCTGTCTATCTGATTGAGGAGTAGTGCCATCCACTTGCCTGGATAGGCTGTTTGACTGGTATCTGTAACCCCTTCAGGCTGATGATTCAACACAGATTATATTTGCCCTATATATTTAACCATTTGACTCAGAGCAGCCTGCAGCAGGTTTAGAAGGGCAATTAACTTGGTAGGGGTATTCATGTAGTAACTGTAGTGAAAAAACTTCTCCAATAAATAGGAAAATGCACTTCAATCTGCAAAAAAAAATCAAAAACTCAAGTGAGTAAAATACTGCATGGCTACCTAGCTGACAATGTCAATTTAATCGCTGAGACTCCTAATGTATATTTTAAGAAACCAGCATTAAAGTAGGACAATTTATTTTGGATGATGCATGATAAACACATTAAACTTTCAGCACGGTGCCTTTCACAATTCAGTCAAATATGGATTTTTTTCTGTGTTAGCTGCATATTTAGTTCTTTAAAGAACATCCAGGTTCAGTGTGTTTCCGTTTTTACATTCACTAGAGACCTGTGTGAGGAACTGGAGTACATACATGAAACATTCAGGAGCAAATGGACCAAAAAGATTACAACACTAAGGAGGACACCTAAATTAAACATTTACTCAGCAATGATGTAATCTGTTCTAACAAACACACAAAAAAGGATGACTTAAAAAGGGAAAAAAATTACATCAAGTCTCAGTTTTTGAAAATGAGTGTTGTGAAAAAAATTCAAAATATTTATCAGCTAATAATGTGTGGAGGCATCACAAGATAATTTATGCATTTAGACATCTATTTTGATTTCTAATGCAGCTGTTTATGTAAGTAACTATTCATCAGTGTGAATAAAATGTTTTCACCAGTCTCTTCAAATTTTGGTCATTACAGTATAATAGCTAACACATTCACTCAAAGGGAGCACTTCGTATAAAATTTATAACAAATTAGTGGTTTTGCAAACATTACCAGATGCTTGCCTCCAGAGCATAGATGTGCTGGTTACCTGCAAGATAAACAATCATTCTCAATTTCATCAGTGCATAGTTTCAAGACAGTTCATTGTTTGGTACCACTGAAGGACAGATTCAAACGTGCAATACACATACTTAAGGCCAGATTTTAGGAAGACTAATACTTAAGGTCGTTACACTTTATTTGGCACCCAAATCTTCTTCACTTCAGCTTGAAATGGGTATTGTGTCATCTGAAGTTTGAGCTTTGAAGGGGCTTGATAAGAAGTTTTGAAAATCTGGAGATGAGGCTAAATAAATGGAACGGTGATTGCTGCAGGACCTGTGTCTGAGTTTAATCTAGCTTTAATTTTTAATACATTATGGATGTGACTTTTAATTAGACTTTTAATTAGGCCTTTTATTAGGCTTGTTTAACTTAAGACAGTAAAAGTTAGCTAAACTGAAAATCTCCTTTGTCTGGAATCTGTCCTTATGGACCTGGTTTTGTTGCACCCCTTGCTTAAAGCCGTAATTCACTTGGACAGAAAACTCAGACCAGAGCAACAGCTCTCAGTGTTCATTATTTTGAATACAAATGATCTTAAAACCCTTCACAAAACTGGTGATGTGTTTTGTCACCTGATGAATCACAAATAAGAGGAAGATGTAAACCTGACTACCTATTTTGTTATCAAACGTAGTAGTCTGCTGGTAATACTATTGTGGACAAAGAGACCCATTTCTATTATTTACAGGAGACTGTCAGAGTCACTGTTGGATTGAAATTAGAGCTTTAGTCATGGGGTTTTTTCCTTGAATTTTCCAGAAATTTGGCCACTCTTCCATATTTATATTTATTAGAGTCAAAACTTATTATCTTAGATTAAACCAGAAAGAAGTATCAGAAATTTCATGCATCTACTGCAGTTGAAACAACCTATCTCCCCAAGGCCAAAAGAGCCAGAACTTCCATCTGTCCTCCTTGGGAAGCATTAATGCTTGTTGTCAACTTTTCTGTTCTTTATTTGCTACTGAGCCTGGATTCTTCAACATATTTCATCCCCTGTGGCCAAAACCTGTTTAATGTTTTAGCATATCAACATAGACTGTATAGGGAAAGCCATTCGATTACTAAGTGATGATTGTCTTTATAGCAGTCGTTGTTATCAACCATCTCTCTTCACAAAAAACATTTCAAATATCAGTAGCTGATCAGATTAAAAAGGCATGGAAGAGCACGAGTGACATGCATTCCTCCAAAAAAAAAAAAAAATTCTATATCTAGTCCATGGTAGGTAGGTTAAAGCATACATTTGTCTTGAGTACTGAATCTGCTAGTGCAAGCATCAGATCTGGTATTACTAACACTAAAACAATGGATGCCTAATTTATTTTTCTGTGTAAGGTAAACTGATACTGTATTTGTGCTCTAAAAGAGAAAACAGTTGATTAAAACAAGACTTCATAATTTTCATATTCTTCTGCTTCTTTTAAATACATGTGTGAAAACAATACTTCATAAACTTTGCTATAATTTAGTGACAATTAAATCCCTTTTCTCTTATTAAAAAACCCCTTGAATCAATTCCTTCATGTTCTACTATTGGGTTTGCAACTTCACACTCATGCAATGCTGTTCAAGCCTTTTCATGCCTCACCTAGCAGTAGTAATTCAATTCAATGACTCTGTTGTACTCCACATTGCAGAATGTCAGAATGTGTTTCATGCAATGTCAGTCATGTGCTAATTTGACAAATTATTTCAGATTCAAATAGTGAGAATTCCTTTGAGGATATTTAAGCCCAAAGCCCAAAATACACATTTGCTTCCCAAAACTCATATTTTTTAACCCCAGAACTAGAATGAGCAATGCCAATTTCACTACAGATGTCAATCAAGTTATGTGGGGATTTTTGACCTCCCTTCCAGGAGGAAAATATACCCACAGCGTACAGACTGTATGCTAAAACATCAGAGGACATTACTAGTTCTAGGATACTGAAAACTCAAAGCTTTGAAGAAATATTCTCCTTTCATACTAAAACTCACGACATCTGAAAACACAATCCCTACCTCACTTTGAAAGTTATGTGAACTTTATATTTTTAGAGTGTTTTAAATATGATCCAAAACTTACTAAAGTCAAATACAACATTTCTTATTCTGAAAGACACATTGATAATTTTCTAAGAGGAAAGCAGCTTTTTTTCCTATCACTAAATGCTAACTCACAATGCTTGTTTAAAAAGGAAGCAACAAAAACAAGCACTGCATTGATCCCTAACTTAGCTTTCATCAGTTATTAATAGCAAAGACCAATATAAATGTTTGTCACAAAGAAGTTCCAGACTTAAAAAATATGCTAAATATCTTAAGCCATAGACTTTTTTCCAAGGCAATTAAATCTTCTTATAATAATTTCCTTTTCTGAAGATGTGTCTGATATAGAGACAAACTGGATGGGAAGTGGAACCTACTTGTCAATGAAAAAACTAAATTAATAAATTGGTGGCTTTGGATTATATGGAAGCTAAACAATTCCTTGAGGAGGTAAGAGCAGAAGGGTGAACTACAGAAAGGCAATTTTCATAATAATATATACATTTTAACTTGCTCATAGCACCATGAATCACCTTTCAGTCTTTGGCACTATGAGCAACAACTGCACAGCCACAAGCATTACTTCTTTCAGAGCCATTGATTCCATACACAGCACTTATATCATCCAGCAGCATGACCCTGAAACACGTGTCATGGGATTTATATCAGATGTTAACATGCACGAAGTTTCACTGCATAATCAAAAATTGAGAGCTGTAAAACTAACCTTAAACAGCATTGACAGATCTGTTGTCCATTCAGTTCACTCTCACCTCATGAAGCTAAGTACAATCACATATATTTAAAAGATCTTTTAAAGATGATAAACACCACATAAGTGTTAAAAAGCCCACTAGGGAGCCATCAATTTAAAGAAGGGAATTTAAGAGAAAGCATACATGTATATGTATAAAACAATCTCAGCTAGAGGGAGCATATGATATATATCTAGCATAATCTCTCCAGATTTGTAAAAAACCTCACACATCAGACTGAAAGGAAGTTGGTTTCCTCTAGCAGACAGCGCAGCTGGATATGTATAATCATAGAAGTTCTACGTTTAGTGGATGGAATATATTACATGATGGGAAAACTGCATTTTCACTAATGACTTCTATCTGATTACACTGTGGGCAAAATAGTTGCCCCTAATAAAATTTTATTTTTAAATGTGGCTCTTTTCAAGGCCAGCTTTAAAAGTAATAATAAAAAAAGTTTACTTTGACAGAAGTTTTTGAAACGTCCTTTTCTGCTCATCACTATCCATCATATTTTTTTAGGGTCATGTTGTCAGGGTCATATATGACATAACTCATATTGACATTATAGTTCATAACCTAATATACTCCACTGAGTGATACTGTCCGATGAGTTTGTGCTAGACCTGTAGAGAGCAGTGTACCAAATAAACAAACTGGGTAATGAACAAAACCTTCAGAAGTCCTCAGATGGTTGCTGAAAGGTTCCCTGTGAGGACTTGATCTTTCATTTTTTTGCTGAAGGAATAGTCTGAAGGAAAGCAGAAATTCAATATATTTAGAATCACAAGAGGCCAGATTTCCAACATTTATTCAGTCAGCAATAGGGATAAAATTTTTATAGGAGGATCCACACATTTTACTACTTTATTATTACTAATATTATTATTATTATTGTTATTTGTTGAAAACATCAAAGTGGTTTGTTCTTGAGTAAAAAAAAGTTTGTTATTTGAAAAATATGAATCATCCAAGGCCTACCCCATGACTGTGCTGTCTTCTATGTGGCTGATTAACTGTGAAAATCCTATAAAACCTTACCCAAACCTTTCCACCTCCATGTTTTTACAGATTTCCACGTGCATTTAGCTTGTACTATGGATTGTAGTTCATAAGTAAGCAAAATATCACAGAATTTATCCCACAGTTGCCTCACATTTTCCCAGTCTCTTAACTGGGATTCCAGATTTATTCAGATTGCAGACAGGCAGAAGTGGGATGCATGCCATGCTTTCTATAATTCACCAGCCTAGACACACAGACACCCATCCTTGTAATAAAAGTTTACATTTGGAGTATCTCCAAAAGAAGCAAGGAACAAGAAGATGATGGATCGTTTTAGACAAACCTCACAGAACAAGGAAAGTTTAAGTAAACATTTCAATAACCAGGGCTTCTACGTTGCTCACCTTTATTCTTGAGACCAATACCAGATTTACCAGAGTGATTCTGGCAGGACCAGAGTTACAGCCATGCAAAGTTCATAGCTAGGTTAGATTTTTCAGGTAATACAGCTGCATCATCCAACAGTTCCTACTGCATCACCTGAAGCTAAATTTTCCAAAGGTTATTTAAGTAAGTGCTGAGATAGACATTTCTGATTAGGTAACCACTAATCTTGTTGTCTAATAAATAACAAGATATTTCTTAGTTTGTTGTAAGTCATGCTAAACCTGTCTCATTATCAAAGCTTCAGTTATGCATCATCTCCTCCAACCAAAAAAACAGCAGAAAGCATGGAATTTATTTTTGATCTCCATTTTTTCTTTGTCTCAGAGTTGTTTATGTATGTTTTGTTAAGAAAAAAAAGCCATCTTCCAAAAAATGAAACCACCAAAAAGCCATCCCTCAAAAATGAACCATCAAAACATTGTTTTCATCACCTGGATATTTCTTTGATGTTCTTCATTTTAGTGAGGCATGTACAGTTCTAAGGACTGCAGCTTCTGAGCTTGATAAGGGAGGAAAAAGGAAATTAGAGGATTGAATCTGGAGACATTGCTCTAATCCAGTCTCTGACAAAATCCTACACTGGTTTTGCAGATTCATGGGAATAAAAAGATCCCAGCAAGAAAAGCTAGTTTGCTGAGCTTCAGTTGGTTTCCCCAGCTAAGATCCCTATAATTAAAGCAATGTTTCTAGATGTAGATAATGTGAACCAAAATGCATTTACATTAACTCATGGTGAAAAACTAGTTTTTAGGTATGTGCTACAATGCAAATTAGAATTCAGTTCTAATAAGTATACTAGGAAAGAAATATATATAACTTGGTTGGAATGAAAATAAAAGAGTATTCACATGGTGTCTCCAAGCACTGAAAGTTATCTGTAAGAAACTTGCCGGAGTAATAGTACAAGGAGTTCCTGATTTTTTAATGTCATTGTACAGCATAGCTAGTAAATTATTTAGTGAATCAAACTGCCCATGGATAATTCAAAACTAACATCATCTGGATACCAAATCCCTCATCCTAAACCTTCTGCCTGTTTTCACAGCATATTTTCTGAAGTAATTAGGGGGAAAAAATTATCAACCAATGGTGATTTTTTTACTAGAAAATGTCTAAAACTGGGTTTAAAGAAGAAATCTTACAGACTTTTAAAGCAGCCCAGAACTGCAATAACTAGGAGAAAGTGAGAAGTAAAGAAACCAAGACAGAAGCAGTTCTATTGCAAATAAAACAGCATAGACAGAAAAAGTAAATGTTTGCATGGTATCATACAGCAAGGCTGTGTCCTAGTCTGCATTTATGCCTGTTTCTGAGCCTTATTTTTTCAGCTTAAGAAAGAATAATTCCCTTCAAATGATTGGAGTAAGAATAGTTGCTTCTCATTCACACTGAAGGTAACTGTGCACTGTCCACAAATAACTCTGAAATCCCATGTTACTTGGGGAGAAATAGGAAGCAATTTCCCCCTTTTTTCATTGCCTCCCATGCATCCTAGTTGGAATAACTCCTTATTATGACCAAAAATTCATAAGTAAAGAAGTATAAAGAAGAGGATTCTTACTCTTCCAATTAGGAAGCAAGTTTTTTCAAGTAGAAGGTGACATGCCAGATGCTTCAGAGAACTGTAGAATCAGTGATGTATTCTAACAGGGGGAAAACAAGCATACAAAGCTTTGCAAGCAATAGGGCCATGAAGAAAGAGCATTTCAAGCAGAGTGGAATCATTAGCATAAATACCACCAGCAAAATAGCAGTGCTTTGGCAACCTAAATCCTGTGGGAATTTTTGGCTTTAAATCCATTATTTTAAATGTAGGAAAAATATATATTAAAAAATTACAAGTCTGTACTATTTTCCTCCTGGATGGCTGCAGTTATATATCAATTCTGACATTGGCCTCATTTATAAAGTGCTTGCAGTTCCTATTAGCTTTTGCCAAAATTGTCATTACAAGCTGGTGGTGTCTGTTGATGATGTCCAAGCAGATCTTTATACCAATGAAGATGCAACCAAGGAGAGTTTGGAATAAAGGAACAGATATACACTATACATGAGGAAGGACAAGGGGGAGGTCCTGCACACTACCAAGCCTGTCTAACACTGCAACACCATCTCTTTGAAATGTAAATGTTTAATAGCTCTTTCAAGGAGAGTAAAAACACCTTGGAAAATCCACTCATTGAGAAAGCTGTCAATGTCCACCCTGTGGAAACCTATGGGAGACAACAGGACAGTGCTGGCCTTTTGTTTTAGTTAATAGACATAACATAGCAATGAGGTTTTTCTACAAGTATTCCACTGTAATCATCCACTACAGAAGGACAATAACCTTCACCATAACTTTTTTTTCCTATGAACACTGGAGGCAGCAAAAGCTTTATTTTCTAGTCTGACGCAAGTAAGCTGTCCTCCCGGTAAGAGTCTTGTCGTTGTCTTTCATCTTTGCCTTGACAAATTGAAGAGCTCCTTCCTCTCCAATGCCAGTAAACACTCTCTGATATATTGTCTAACTTTCACCAAAGTAGGGAAATCACCCTGCAAGATCACTCATAGATTCTCAGTAGTTCTGGTTCCCTCAAATTATTCTATTGAATGGATAGTATTTAATATAAACCATTACTACTCCAGAAAGTATTCATGCGCTGAAAGGAAATTTCCAAAATTCATTTTCTCATGTCTTAGTTCCCTCCAATTTAAGAAATGTCCTGAAGTCAAAAGATGTGAACAAAAATAAAATCAAAATATGGACATAGTCTTGGATTTATGTTCCAGCCTCTGTTAAGGCAGTTTCTTAGAGTTTTAGGTTTTATAAATAAAAAAATATTTATATATTCCAGGATTTGTATGAAGAGCAAAATATCAGGCTGCAACACTGACTCACAAAGGGATGTGACTTATCCTATAACAAGGCAGCACACCTAAAACACACAGTACACCTCCCTTTTATGGACCATCTGCGTTGCAGACTGGTTCTGTATACCTACAAAAGAAGTTTGCTGTAACATGATAATTTTACATCCTGAGGAAGAAAGAGATTGAAATATTTCTACCCTTAGAAAGACGGTTGCTTTCTTGAATCCCATGATTATGGTGAAAATCTCTTTTCAACAGACACATCATCTGTTCCATTCTTTCAATGGAAAATGTGTGAAGTAAGGTGTTTTCCTAAATGTATTTTTCAGACCTTATCAGGGTGCCTTTTTTGTTGTTTTGTTTGGAGTTTTGGGAGTTTTTCTTCTTGTTGTTGTTGTTTTGGTTTGGGGGTTTTTTTGGGTTTTTTTTTGTTATAAGGATAGGGAATTTTTTTATAATTTAGAACAAAAAATAGTAGAAGTTATAAATAGATAAGTAATTAGTAATTGCTATTTAGCTAAAACTTTTGACATTGCTTCTGATCTGTAGTGCTTTTAATCAGATTGCAATTATTCAGAGTTCTGTAGAAAAATCAGGCTAATTTCTTTGAGTCATCCTTTGTACCCTGGCATGTTCCCTTGTGCATGGCCACTGAGTGGGTATGTACTGTGCCATTTGACAGTGCACTTCATAAAACTCTCACCTCATGCCTCTGCTATTATCAAGGAATAATAAAATTTAAGCACAATCTTTTTATCTCGATACCACGATCTAGTTGAGATAATAGGGCTGGGTTGGACTCGATGATCTTGAAGGTCTCTTCCAACCTACACATTTTGTGATTCTGTGATTCTGTGATTCTGTGATCTGCATATGAAATACTTATTGAAAATTTATTTTAAAATGCAAATGGAAAGGGAAAAACAAGTATCTTTTTGCTAAAGATCACAGTTATGAGATGTTGAATATTGCTCACTGAGCTCAGAAATTCAGATATCAGCAAATAGAAACATAATCATATTTTATCATTTCAGCTCTTTCAGGGAAAAAGATTAAAATAGTTTTTCTAAATGAGCAGAAAAAAAAATTGAATCTGTATTTTAATTAAAACCATTTTATTAAAATTTTGATGCATAGCAGAATATCACTTGGCTTTTTTTTTCTTGTTGCAGTTACTAGAAGCTGAGAAACTGGTGAGCAGAAGGTATATCAAAATTATAACAGAGTAAACTACTAGCATAGAATACATTTCCAGAACTCTTCCCATTTCATATAAAAGAGTGACATCTATTTCCTCCTTTCATTCAACTAAAATGATTTAAGAAGGACAAAAAATAATGTTTCAAATGGACTAAATTTTCCTGCATGGCATCTGCAGAAACTAAAATTTAGATATATTTCAACTGAACCATCAATATAGCCTTCCAGCATTTATTAAAGAACTGTTTTGTGAGTATGAAGCTGAAATAGTGGTCTGAAAAAATGTGTGTTTTCTGAGTCTACTGGAACAGATCAATGATGGCAACGTCATTCTCTGTCATTCCCATGTCTCTAGAATGTCATTTACTGTTCCCATGTAGTTTCTTTGCTACTGGAAAATGAACACTGAAATGCCCTGTATGTTGTATATTGAAAAAATCACCAAAGGTTTACACTGGAGCTGAGAGTTACTCTTCTGAGCTGTGTATGAACAGCAGCCTTTTACAGCCATTCATCATGCTCCCTTCACTGCAGACCTATTGATCAGGCAGATGGAGAAGAGAATAAACAGAAGTGTAAGCTGTTTCCAGTTACAGGTAAATTGATTCTTTAAATCTGTCACAGAACAAAACATTCAAAGGCATGACAAGATTTGCAGTCACCATTCAGCCCAAACAAGAATGTTATTTATATTGTATATTGTGGCAATTCAATTTGCTAAACTGGTTATTTGACATTAAAATATAACGCAAGAAAGATTTAAAAGACCACATTCTGGCATCTTCATTCAAAATGAATAAGGATTTTTCTAGAGGCAGTGAGGCAATCTACAGCACAGAATTAATAGTCATGGGGAAGCCAAGCAATGTGTTAATGAAGAGGATGATAACAAACTGCAAATATTTTACATTTGTAATCACTGTAGAGTGAAAGAAATTATTAACTTTGATTAAATGTGTATTTTATAACTGAAGAGTGTATAGCTAGAAATAATGAAAATAAATTAGAATATATCACAAAGAAACTGCTGACAATTATAGTAATTATATTATAGGAAATTCTTCAAACTGAGTTCTTGTTACATAGTAATTACAATCTAGATTGGATAACAAAAATAACAGCAGTTAACCTACAAACATGGTGCTGGCAGTGAATTGGAGCCAGTAATTTATAATACCAGCTATTTTCTACCACCCTTTCATTAAAGGATATTTGAGGGAGGAATGAAATATCAAAAGAGTGACTGAAATATTGAAATATGGATACCATATTGAAAATTTTTTCATGATGTCACTCACTGAATATTTTATCATTTAAATGTATTTACAAAAAAAACCCCAAAAAACTGAACACCAACTTGGAAACTTCCTTTGCTGCTAAACCAGGCTGAATTCTTTATCTATGTCTTTTATGTGGTTTTTTCCAATAAAACTAAAAGTGTGACAAAAACTTGCAAATGAGACTGGATGGGAAAATAAACCACGAGAAGAGAAGAATTAGTTTTTGTTATTTTTGCTCATCCTTATAGTGGCAAACAGTGAAAAAACATTCTGAATTATGAATATGGATCATATTTTAACTTCATAGGAGGTACAGGATAGAAACCCTTACTCAGCCACAGAACCAATGATACATGTTGTGAGATCAGAAATCCCATACAGGAACTAACTACTTTAAGAAGTATAAAGGGACAGCATGGTTCTGTATTTTTTCAAACCTCTGAAAATTTAGTGTAGTGGAACTCTAAACCAACAATACTTATGTTCAAAAAACTTATTCTCTTAATATGGCCAACAGAGGTGGATAAATCCAGTGGATGCAGGGAAATTTGTAGTCAAAATAGTCACTGGATCTTTTGCCCTCAAGCTCCCTCCTGCTGCTAGCAGGGTCATTTCAACTTCCCCACAGTGTAGTTACTTCTTTCAAGTACTTCATAAAATGAAGAAAAACTGCAGGTGGTCATTTTCTTCTCTCTTCTAATACTTTTCTTGTTTTCACAGGAAAATTTGAGAGATATTACAAAAAAGATGAAAAGCTTTGAATTTAAATTAATCTAACTTCATCAGCTCTGAGAGATTTCTGAAAACACCAGCTAAAGTTCCATTGATTTGTATCCAAAACACAGGTTTATTGCTCCCTAGGTCCAAACAGTGGGTGTAGCCATGACTGCAGCTCGAAACTACAGTGCCAGAGAAACAGTCAATTTCCTTCTCAGAGCATCTATAAATGTTCAAGACAAGAGAACCAGTGAAGTGAAAACTGGTTCTTTTGGAGTTGGGATAGAAGGTTTAAAGAAAAGTAGACACACACATTACATCTGTGCTGCTGACTGTGAAGCAAGGATACTACTAAGCTGCCTTCAAATTATCTAGTTGGCACACCAGAAGCAGGCATGTTGAGTCAACATGGTCTTCAAATCACAAGTCCAGACCAGCCCATATGAGAAGCAGAACAAATTAGCCAACAATGAGTTCTTTGCTGCCTTGGCTAAACCTTTTCTCATTATGTGTAAAATATGCTCCAGTCTTGTTTCGGTGGTCGCCTCGTGTCTCACGGCTGCGGGCAGCCCTGGGCACCACGGCAACACAGTGTGAGGTTCTTGCCGACCGGGAGCTAGGCACGGCGAAGGCAGNACAGGAAAAACATGAATGACTTTAATATGAAACTTTGAAGGTTAGAGGCAGAAGTATATCTGAGGCCATATGAAAGGTGAAACACTGATATTGTGCAACAATATATGTGCAGATGGACATCAGGTGATCCTTTTTTCCAGATCTTAGCTGGGAGACCTTGGCCAAATATGTTTCTTTCTGCACTTTATTTTAAACTGGGATGAAAGTTTAACGTTATCCCATAAATGTTTGAGAAAATTATTGGAATGTTTTGATATCACACCAAACCCAAAGCACATCGTACAGATGACTGGTAAAGGATGCATATGGAAGAGCAAAAGAACTGGACAAGTTCCCAGAGCTTTTTCCCAGTGAATTACAGACCCAAGGTGGATGCCAAAGAATATTTCTTCCATAAAACTTTAGGTCACTTTTTCAACCCATACTAACTTATTAATATATGTCATGCCCTTCAGTTAAATTAACGTGTAAAGGTACCTTATTCTTAATTTTGATTTGCTTTAAACTGTATTTTACTGAATTTATTTGATGCCTCCCTAACTGTCGTAGCGTAGGGCACAAGGAGCAGTCCTTCCCTTGGCTTTTTTCCCATGTTACTTTGTTTTTGACAAATAAGTTAAACTCTTCACTGATTATTTATTTTTCATTCTAAAATAAGAGATCCAGGAAATTTTAATAGAATCCATATCCAGTTAGCTGTTTTTTCTATTTTTTCTCATTTTCCTTGTCCAGATTTTTCAATTCTTGCATCTACATTTTTGAGATGCAGGATGAAAACTATACATCGTATGCAAGATGTAATGATACATGTACCCAGTGAAATTACAATGTTTACTATTCTGGGGGGTTTTGCCATTTTTGTAATTATTACTGATTTTTCATTATGATCTGTATTTTTTATTATGCTAATTTTTTGTGGAAGCATTATAAGTCCAGTATTTAATTCTTGAATTATAGATCAGATCCAAGCCCATTGTGTACATAAATTTGAGATTTCTGTCCATTGTTTTACATATAAACTTATTAAAAATTTTTATTCCATTTTAAGACTCATTGAAATTTGTATATAACTTCTGATAACAGGTCTTGACAACACCTCAGTTTATTACCTTGATAACTTGATATTTCTAGCAAATGTATTTAACTCATTGTTCTTTCCTTTTTCCACATTTAGAGGACACATACACAGAACAGACTCCTGTGGGACTTCATTCCCTTCTCTATTAAAACTACTGCTTTATTTCTACTCTTTATTTCCTACATTTTAAACTGAGCATATTTAGAACTATTTTTGCTTGTGGCTATATTCTCTCTCATCCCACAACTTTTTAAGAGCAAAATCTCTTAAATATCCTCACCAAAATGGAACAGATATGACTGAAGAGCAGGGGGTTTTGTTTTAAAATTAAAGTATACTTTTAACCAAAGGTACACCTAAAGGTGTTATTAATATTAGAATGAAAAAGACACAAGCAATAACAAGAACCTTAATAAGGCAGTCAGTTGTCAGTTGTGGTAACGAGGAGTGAAAGAAATTGTCAATAGTGACAAGGATGGTATAGCATACAAATGTCTTTAGTAATCTTAACCATTGACAGGAGTGTCAAGATATTTAGCTAAAGTGCCTTCTTTCAGGCAATAAAACAGTCATGAATGGCTTTTGACTATGATAATGAAATGTGCTTAGAATAAATGAAATAATTTAAAGTTTAGAGCAACACTAAGATGCGTGTCAGTACAGCCACATTTCCATTTGTGAGCTCCAAAGAACATAGTCATAAGTTCCTGGGGACAATGTGCAGGCATTCCAAACCAAGAGACAGTGTAGGGTTGTCAGACAACAGTGGGACCTGGTAAACCATCAGAACAAAATTTCAAAAGTTTATTTGATATTCATATTCACAAAACCAATGCAGATTTAATTGCACATTGTTACCATTGCTTTAGTTATAAATTGTTACATGGGTATACATAAACTGACCACATATTAATTACGTGCAGCTGGCAAATAAATTAATGCACAAGCGTCATATGGTACAATATTTCTATTAGAATAATATTGCAACTCCTCAAGCTTTCTTTATTCTCATGTAAAAGCTCATAAGAGACATGAATCATTCAGCTCTGGTTCCAGATTGTTCTCCTCACAGTGTGTTCTTGACATCTAAGGACTGATTTCTTCATATCTAGAGTTCGAATATCATCGAGCAACCAGACAAAATATGCAAATCTTCCATTTCATTCTCTGCGACTTAGAAGATTCAGACTCCTGCTATAAGTTACACATCTACATAAATAAATTTGACACAGATTTCTTGTGTCCATTTGCCCAGAATTCCTGCAGGATGATTATCACCCTACACATTCCAGTGAAGGTTTTGTAATATTGAATTTGTGTATATGTATACCTTTAGTGCTTATTCAAGAGGCAGATACTGTGCTCCTAAACTGAGAAACTTGATTTCCTCTCTGAAAACTCTGTATTACATTTGTCTGTATCTGAATTCACTTCATGATGAGCGAATTTCAGTCCACCAAAAGTGAGAGCAAAAATATTATATTCTTGCCTTGCCTATCTTAGAGTTTTGAAAAATTCTGCTTCATTATGAAAATTTGGACATAAACGGATCCTTTGAAAAGAATGTTAAGAATAAATCTTACGTTATCAAGGGCAGCTGTCTCTTGTTTGTCTGTGAAAGCAATCTTCCTTCATATCCTGATATCTCAGACATAAGGAAATGATTCACCTTTGACACAAGAGAAAAATGTGTTTAAGTTCTAAGGCTGCATTTTTGTAATGCTGGGATATATGATTGAATTATATGTGCTGGTATCCACATAGCCATATGGGTCAAATAATAAAAGTAATTTTGTAGATTAACATAGCAAATATTTATATATCTCATTGCTTTTGAAAGTGTAAGTTTCACAAGCACATATTCTATTTTACTTCAAATTCATGCAGTCCTCTTCCCGCTCTCCCTGGAGCTAAAATAAAACAACAACCAAATATTCTAATAATAAAACTTGTCAGAGAAGTGGACTGATATGTCTTTCCTGGAAAATAATACTGTTTAAAGACTAAATCAAAGCAAAGTTTTCTGTCATTTCAAAGACAGTGTGCTGTCTTTGATACTATCCACTCCCATAATCACACTTCTCAGACAGTGAACTGAGTTTGATCTGTAGCAAGTCACAAAGCTTTTATGTTTGATATCAGAAAACTAAAAATTTATTAAAACATGTTAATAAATTAGTCTATTCTACAGATCTGTGTTCCAAATTCTAGCTATCAATTCATTTAAAGAGAGAGATTTAGATGTGAATTCAATGCCACTTCAGGGAACATCCCAGGTAATTGTGAATAAAACCCAAGAATCAATGAATTTAAGGAACATATCAAAATTGAATTTATGGATTGACTTGCTGCAAAGACCAAGTAAAATATCCTAAGCACTTGGAGTAAAAATGACTGTAAACTGATTGTGCGTTCCAACCCCAGAATGCTTGATTATATAAAAGATTAACAAATCTAAATGGCATGGTTGATTCAATGAACCTTTATTCTTCTTCCATTCCATATGAAGAATGTCTCAGGACTACAATGTCCACTTTAGCAAAATAATCTGCCATGAGCTTACATGAAATTCATTTAACTGAATGTTAATGATATTTTACTGACGTTTGATAAGCACAAGCCACCATCTAGAGCAGAGAAAACTGTAAATAACAACGTGGTCAGAAAAGTATTAACCTCAGGGACATTTTCATGAGGGGTGTGTACTCACAATGTTGTATAGCCATCCACAGTAAGGCCAGACACTCCAGCAGGAGAGGATTTGCAGCCTCATTCTGGTTACCATCAAGGTGGTAAACAGGATGAAGAAAGCAGGCATACCTATCTTCTAAATATATGGCAATTGTGTACACTCCCAGGTGATGTTCCTGAGCCATTCCATCACCCACTACCCATTTTTTCATCACCATATCCATTCCAGCTCAGAACTTCCATATTTAAAGTGCAATTTTGCTTGTATTGCTTTGTATACCTAGATTACAATTTGGAAATTGTAATGTTGCCTTTTCCAAAAGAATTACCATTTGGGAAATGGTATTCTTTTCCCTTTCCTTAACTGTGTAAACAGTAGATTTGCATGAACATAAACTGAGTACCTGTGTACTATACTGTTATTATCCCAATTCACCAGACTCCATTAGTGATTACACTGTTAGCAGTTGTATTCAAGTCAGCAGTTGTAGTCATGCAGATATGGTTCAGCATTTCATTGCTGAGGACAATCCCAAAGGCAGGTGAAGCCATGTGAAGAAAGGGTAAAGGGAGAACAGTGAAGGTATGTTGCAATCCCACAAAGGTACCTCATTACAGGGTTCTTAGAATAAAAATGTTAGCTCCCAAAGCAATGTGAAAACTACTCCTTCTTAATCTCTATTATTTAACTGAGCTGATGATTTCCTCACTAATCATGAAGTATTTTTGTAGAATTTTTTGTTTTAAAAGCTTAATATAGGCATGTCATCAGTCCAGATGATACTCTTATGATATATATAAATAGATGAAAAACATTGCCCCTACTCAGAATACTTCCAAGCTCTATATTTATAGTCAGTAAATAGTTCTGGAATACCACATATGTAAGGAACAGGGCAGCAAACAACAGGGCAGGAGTAAATGGGGCTGCTTCAAAAGGAGGGACATGCCTAAGTTCAACAGTTCACACTGTAACTTTTTGCAGAATCAAGGCATTCTACCTCAAAATATCAACTCTCCAAATAATAGCATAGATTTCTTTGTTAGTTAAGAGTTTCCAACTAAGAGCAAAAACTGCTTTATTAGTCTTTATGCTTCTCCTTCATAACCTTCATGACCTTTGGGAGCACACAGACCCTAGAGCTCCTTCCCTCCCAGAAATTAAACTATCTCCAAGTATCCCTCATCAACCATTATCAGACACCATATATTCCCTAGACAGAAATGATAGATTTTTTTTTTCTGTGGTTGCTGAGATCTCAAATAATGCTTTGAAATCATATTTTGTTAGCTATTTCTTACAGGATTACTGAGTGGGGAGTAATCTATTGTCAGCTTATCTTCACAAGAGCAATGCAATGTATGAAAAGTTCCTTAGGATGCCTAGTAGAGGAGAATATGCTATAGCTGTATCATCAATTGGTTTGAAGACAGAGGAAAATAATTTCTTTCTCTTTGCTTCAAATGCCAAAAAGTTAGAGAATTATATTGCATTTTTTCATGCTTTTATGGACATGTAGAAGAATGTTTCTGTACTCTACAGATGAAAGGATCCTAACATATTTTCCAGCTATTAGAACTACTTTTTTAGGATACAAGATAGACATTTCTCATCTGCAGCTTTGGATTCCTTATGCATGACAAAATTGGAGATGCTAGAGAAAGAGTTTCAGAGTTTAGTATTTCATTAAGCAGCTGGTTTGTTATAAAGTAAAAAAACTCCGCAAACAATATAATATTGAATGCATTGAAATGTATATCGATTTTTTTTCAGAAAAGGGAAACACTAAAAAAAGTATTAATAAATGCAACTACTAAATTAAGGATATGCAATGTCACAGGAGAAAGATATAACGAATTTACAGTCAATATTACATATTATCATTCGAATAGCTGACTTCATGTCTTGATTTCAGAAAAAGAAATTATCTTCATCTGATTCAGTCACTTTCTGACAAAAAAGTGTGACTTTTCAAGAAATCATAAATATTACAGAAGGGTTGAAGCTTGTCAAAAAGTTAAATATAGAATGTTTGAGGAATATTGTGTCATGAAAGATTTAAGGATGTATGTGTGTATGCTTCAGCAGCTTAATGGTAGACATATCCTCTCAATACCTTAAAACTTGTGATATTTACTATATTCACTGCTGTCACAAACTCAGCAGTGGCATATGTATAATAACTATACATACATACATATGTTCCTTATATAAATAGACTTGCTGAGTTTGTAGAGACCTGCTACATATTCTGCTAAGGTTAAACTTCTCACTAAAGTTACTTTCCCTCTATCTGAAAATATGTTAATGTTTCTACTACATGTTTATGGTTAGAAAAAAAAATGTATTAGATTTTTAAATTTACAATACTATTGTTTTAAATTCTGAATTGACTTCACACTAACTGAATTGGGAAACTGAGGTCAAAAGATGGTTATCCTGTCAATTAATTCTATGTAGCTAATAGACCACATTTTGGAGTTTTATCAGATTTCTTCTTCCAAAAGCATTAACTTGCAGGTTGCACAGGAATCATGTATTCAATGGCTCTGTTGACAGACTGGCTATGGGAACAAAAGTAAGTGAAAAGGATGTGTGCATTCTTATGCATTAAATTGATCAGGTGCAGGCTTAGTGACCTGAATTTTGGAGGTGACAAGAGTAGAGCAGAGGCAACCACACACACTGTCTCTTCAGAGGCATGCTGCAGACAACTATGATTACTCAATATCTCTAAGCCCCCCACTTAAGAGTGAACAAGTGCTAGAATGAAAACAAGACCTGGCTTACTATCTCATGACCCACATTTTATCACTGAACCATGTTGTAACAAACACTTTTATTCCTTTGAGTCAAACCCCAGAGCATCTGAGTGTAAGAGGATACATGATGTGGATATTGACCCAGCCTAAAATCTGCTTAGTAATTTTGCTCTATGAATGCTTTGTTGCCATCTTTATTCAGAAACAACTGATTGAATTGCTGGACACTGCCTAGTCCAGCCAAGGTGAACTTCTCAGGAGACCTTTGAGGAACCCACCTCACACAAACTCTGTTCTGCAGTGGTGGTTACAGCCCAAGTGTCAGACAGGCGCCGTAACAGATGAATACATACAGATGAATACTTCCCATCTGCTCAGAGAATGCCTCTCATGGATAATTTGGAATGGCTGTCGGGATGTGTGTTTCAATGGAAGGAGGAACATCAGAGTAGGGCCAAGGTTTGTGGGAACAGTTCTGCTGTACTTTCGGAGCAGTAAGGATTCATAGGAAGGTAGCAAAGACTAGGTAAGGTATAAATACAACTTTTTTTTCCTCTGTCTAGAAGATATACAACTCTTGTGCCTGTAGTCCAGTAGTTCTCTAAAGGCAACAAGAGATTACCATTTCCCATTATTTTTTCATGTTACAGCTACAAACCAGGATGAGAATAACCAAAAATGAGTGGTCATTCTGAAAATTATTTTTATAGTACATAATTTGCTACACATCAGTAGCTTTTTATGATTTGTAAAAGAAGGATGTGTTGAGCAGCAATAAGAAAAGCTGACTGACTATGGGATTTGCGCTGCTGCACTTTGGTTCAGGTAAACCTGGGAGGAAGGAAGATTACTTCTACTTGAGAATCTGAGATGCTGAATTTGAGAACTGGTCAGACAGGTTTGCTAAGCAGGGTGAATGAAAAGAGAGTTTAGAGTTGATTGGTAATAGAATTGCTTGCAATAAAGCCACAGCTAAGTCTCAGTGCAGGAAGAGAGAAGGACTTTTTTTGACACCCTGAGAAGACTATTTAAGCTTTATACCTTCAGAAAATCCCACATATCTCCTGGAAAGACAACTAGAAGAAAATAGATTTTCTTGCGAAGGTACAGTGGACAACATTCATTAGAAAGGAATAATTTACAAAGCATCTTTTTAATGAGTGGTGTTCTTGGTGTTCTCAACTCTAAAGGTTTTGTCAAATTTATTTAATCTTAACCATTTACTTTCAAAAAATAATAATTAAAACAAACACCTATGCTTCAAAGTTTCAACATTTGAAGTCATGTGATGTCATAAAATTCAGACCACAACTCAAAAAAACCCCAAACAAACAAACAACTTTAAATGATAACTTTAACTATGATTCAGTTGCAAACAGCTAGTTAGAACTAAAGCATCCAAAATAAACAGAAAAGTAAAAGTAACCTTTGAGATAGATAGATATAAACACGGCTCTGTATACCTCATTTGACCATTGAACATTGTGCTTTAGAATTCCGTGACAGTTTAATGACCATCGTCACAGATAAAATTTCTCTTCTTAACATTAATTTTAATAAAATTAAAACTTTTGCAAAATATTAAACAAATTAGTTACTAACATTAATTTCTAAATTACTTTTTGAGTTTATAAAGAACATGTATTAAACATCTGTCCCCTTGTTTCAAGAATATATATATACAAATAAATTAGTGGAAGTTAAACACTTACTAGCCTGAGTTTTTAAACAGCTGACACAATTACAATAAAAGGGCAATAGCATATTTAGTATGGGCCTAAAGTGAGCAGTTTTGGGTGCAGCAGTACCACAGACAGAAATGCTTTCATTTTCATAAATGAAGATGAAATTTTATACAAACAAGATCTGAATCCAGTCCGTAAGATTGACGATAGATAGATAGTTTGTAGCAGAAGAGGAACTAGCAAGTGAAGCAATTGTTTTAGCATGTAAGTAGGTCTTAGTAACACAGATGGTGCTTTTCTGTTGTTGAAAGCATGTTAACTAAACTATTTCCATATGTTGATTTACGTAGTTTTATTGCTGCAGATTGTAACACAGCCCTTGACAAGAGACAAAGCAGATCTCAAAACTCAGGAGGAAGATGAAAAAAAACCAGCTACTGCTACAAACAAAAAATCAGAAATACTGCATGCATGTTCTGTGAAGATTATGTAAGTAGAGTCATAATTTTGTGCTTAAAACCATTACAATATAAAGTTTTCTTCTTGGTATCAACATATCTTCCAACAGTCCTTGCTGCTGATCTTACAAATTCCCATAAAGACTCTTGAATGACAGTTCTTCCATGATGCTCTGCAGAGCAAGCTTCTGCATCATTACAAGCTTAGGAATCTTCATCTAGAGGATGTTTCTAATTAATGTTGTCTTGAAGTTTTTTTAAAATAAAGAGACAATATGACACTTAGCATGGAATGTTCAGTAAAGCTTACAAGTGGACATGGAGCAGAAAAAAATGTGGAACCTCTGCTGAGTTCTGTGACATTTCCTATGCTAGGCTTGCACAAAAAAATCTGAAATCAAGAGGACTTTTCTTGTTTAAATTCTTGCTTGCAAAATCATGTTTGAGAAACAGGAACTAGATATCACTGCCCCTTGTTCCACTTTCCACATTCTACAGTGAAATAGTTTATTCTGTTTTTGAAGGGCTAGTGCTGGTTAACCAGTATTCAGATGTTTTAACATCAACATGTAATCACCCACCATCACTTATGAAACAATTATTTTACAATATAGAATATACTGTATTAAATTATAGAATATACTCTTATTTTACAATATAGAATAGATACATTTCTTTCTGGGTCCCTCAAGTTTCTGGTGACATTAGATTACTGGATCTCATTCAGAAGTGAAAAACCAAATACATATCCAATTTTTTTTATTTGTTTAAACTGTAGAAGGAAGTATTTCATATAAATCATTAGGATTTATCACTTGCATATGATCTCAATATAAATCAGCAGTAAATACTTCCATGACTTAAAGTAACAGACATATGTCTAATTTTGAGCCAGAAGTAGTGAACTTGAATATTTTTTGTTATAATGAAGAAAAAGAATAAAAAGAAATACAGTCTCATCTATATATTTATATAGTCTCTTTTATACACAATTTGTTCTCAGAAGACTTAAAAATTTATTTCAAAATAGCAATTGAATAACAATTTCATAAGAAATTTAAATTAAATATGGCAGAAGCTCAAGCTTAGAGACAGAAGGAAGGGCACAGTTTTATTATCAAAATCTAATGACAATTTCACCTGCCTCTATTACACATATCAATACTATATGATTAATTAGGGATATGATTGACCTCTGAGGGAGTTTAAACTAGAACCTTTTAACATATACATTGGAGTGATAGATGTGTTTGAGAGTATTAAAAAAATTTATTATAAAAAACATGCTTAGACCATGATGTATCAGGAGGTCTCCCATTGTTCTCTTATTATATAAAGTCTGTGGCAATTTGTTCTCATGAGTAAACGGAATAGTAACAGCTTGCCTTGGAGTTAAGCAGAATCTTTTTGATTAAATATATTTGTCATAAAGAGATCAATAAACAAACAAAAAAAAAAAGGCAAAACAGTGTTCATCAAATCTTTCATCAGAAAAGGCTTATAGGATCCATGACAGTCTCTCATTAAAGCCAGTGGTCACTCCCATTTTTTTAGTGAAATATGGGTACCCCCTAGTGCCATCATCTCCACCTTTAACCACCAGCCTTACCTTCATGGATTATCAAACCGATGCAAAAGGAGAAACCATAAGAAAAATTCAGAGGCGGAAAACAGAGTAGTTAGAACAAATTGTTCCTTTTGTCCCCTACTTTACACCCCCTATGCCCTCCAGTAAAAAGCCCTGTTGCAGATTTTGTGAAGATAAGTGAAGCTGGCACAACTTCAATAAACAAATCACTCAAAACTCATTCATCCAGACACAGAAACGATAACATATTTAACATGCTCAAAGTTATTTCCATGATAAACCTTCCCTTGTGTCCCTCACTCCTTAGCTACACCTACACTACAGCATAAAACTTCAGCATGCAAACTCAGATTTGTATGCACTCAGTCTGTCCTCTAAATTGCTCAGGCTGTGAGGTTACCATTTCTCTACAAGTATAGTATCTGTATGCATATGAAATATCTCAAGTTTCAGTACAGCCTACCAATGGATGAGGTGAGCAAAAAAAAAGGCAAGGCATAAGACATTTTAGCCCTCTTACTTTCATTTTTCCCAGAGGGGAAGTAGCAAAGGTCTTTTCTGCCCAGGCTAAATCCTCTAATAAATCAGTTTCTGGTATAGAGTGGAGTTCTGCATCACTCATGCTGAAGTGTCTGTGTGAGCTGAGGAAAGTATGTCCATTCTAAACCACTGGAAAAACTGAAGAGGGTACTACCAAGCAGCATGTGCTCAGAAAATCTATACTTCATGGTGGAAAAAAGCCCCAAAGGGGCTGGAACATTTTATGGCTATACTACTAAAAACCACTCACTTGCAATGCAGCCTAATATATTTCAATACCTTAGTTTAGTTTTAAATTAGGATATAAAGATGTAATAATGTCATGAAATTTATTATTGACAGGACTTCTTGATGCCAAAGGAAACTGGTAAGATCACATCATATGAAGATTATATCACTCATACATAAATTTGCTTTTACAAATTTGCCAAGGGGAGAAGTGTCCCTGATTTTCTTATATACTTATTTTACTTAATAAACAACTTCTATTTCATGATGGCCAAGACAGTCAGAGAAGTGAATTGTTCTGACAAGGAATGTCATAAAACATGGTGAGTCTACCAAACCTTAGACTTGTGGTAAATGGCATGGTATAAAATTTGTGTGTTTTAAAATATGGTTTATATAAAATGAATTGGAAAACATGTAACATAAATGTGGTTGAGCCCAGGTGTGTGCGACTGTGAAACTCACTTATCAGATCCATTCTCTGGNTTCTTTCATGTTTTTTGTTGGGTGTTGGGGCTTTTTTTGTTTGTTTGTTTTTTGAGATTTTTTGGTTGTTTTTTTTGTGGGTTTTTTTTTTTTTTGGTTGGGGTTTGGGGGTTTTTTTTACACTGGTTGTTTTGGGGTGTTTGGAAGGGGGTAGGAGGTGTGTATGTGTAATTTCCTACAACTGGGAGTCAGACCTGACTGGAAGAACACAGCACCATCACCACCAGAGAGGATAAGATCTGACTAATGGAGAGAAAAAGATATTTACAAGAAATATATGTACTACAAGGCAAGAATAAGCAAGGGATTCATGTCACAAGGTGCAAAGAGCTAGTTTGGAGCCATTGACACAGACATATATGATATAAGGACCAAAATCTAAGATTTAGGACTATTTTACATATGACCCTTTGTTTAAGGCTGTGATCAATATTCTTCTCCAAAAAGACGACAACATTAGCAATAATTAAAGTACGTGTTCAACCATGCAAGGTCAGTGGCAAAGTCAGCAACTTATATCAATGAACTATGTGAGCGCAAGACTAGGCAATATAAGGATTTCTGAGGAGCAGATTAACTCACTGTGAGCAGGTGAAGGCTTGGAAATGTGCAGCAGACAGCTTCTAAAAGAGACTACTCACATAAAGTATGAGACTTCTGTTTAAAGAGAAATGATGTTACAGCAGCTAGGATTTGTGGCTACTGCCTAAGTCAGTTATTAGCAGGGAGGAAGAAATGAAATATGAGGTACTCACAGTGCAGAAGTCTTTTTTTTTTTTTTTTTTTTTTTTGCTGCTTTTTTTTTCCCTTAAACCAACCCCTT
>VXBB01002446.1:164145-194469 GCA_013399915.1 Illadopsis cleaveri
TCTTTTTTTTTTTTCTTTTTTTTCTTTTTTTTTCTTTTTTTATGAAGGACATCCCTAGTAACTCTAAACAGCCAATAAAATCTGAAAAGATGTCCTCCATGAAGAGTGCAAAAAACTAGACAAGTTCAGTAACTTATAGTAAAAATGAAAAACACATACTCCCAAAAGACACTGAAGTGAGAATGCCACATGCAAGACCATCATCCTATATAGAATAAACTGAACTTCTCTACAATATTTTTTAATAAATTCTTATAAATTCTCATATAAGAATTTTCTCTTACATGTGCATTAATATGCATGGAAAATATCTCAGTCCTGATGCATAAAAATTTAGTGTGGGACAAATTTCTTATCAACTTCTGATCAAATCTTGGGAAATAGCAAAGATTCTGGCAAGGAGTAAGTACAAAACTGTTGCACAAAAAAATAATTAATTAATTTCATTCATTCTAAACAATCTTCATCTGGTAGCACATGTGATAATTTTATTGAAGACAATAGATAAAACGATGACAGCCTGGTATGCATGATTTGTGTCTACACCACTGAAGAAATCCTCCTTCAGAACAGCGAGTATCCTACAGTGAGCACTGTCATCCAAATCAATAGTTTAGATGTCTGAGGATATGCAGATTGCAGGAACCAGATGTTCCTGGATTTTACTCATCCTATGTTCTCAGAAAGTGAAGACATAAGCATATGATTATCTACATTCCAGATAAAACAACAATCCATGCTTTATACATAGTTTCATCTTAAATTCCTCCTCATGCATTGGTTGAGAATACTTGTCTGAGCATATATCCTCACACTGACTTTCTTCTGTGAGCCTTTATTCCTGATCATTCGTGATCCCAAATAACAGGTAGCAGGACAAAAGGAAACGGCCTCATGTTGCTCCAGGAGAGGTGGAGAGGTTTAGATGGAATATTAGTACAACTTTCTTTCCTGAAAGTGTAGTCAAACACACAAACTGGCTGCCTGGGAAAGTGGTGGAGTCACCATCTCTGAAGGTATTTAAGACAGGTAATTGTGGCACTTAGGGACACGGTTTAGTAGTGGACTTGGCAGCACTGGGTCATTAGCTGAACTCAATGATATTAATCTTCTCCAACCTTCATGATTGTATGATTCTTTGAGATCAAACTGCACGTGATAAGACCAGCTGCTTTCCTCCAGAACTGTTATATTTTTTCTTCCATAAGCAGGAAAGCAAAAGATGTTGTTCTCAGTGGGACTTTTGTATTTAACAGGTTTTCTAAATGACAAGATGGAGCAAAAGGTTACAGCCAGATGTAAAAAAATACTGACTGCTTTAAGTGGAGGAATAAAATCTCTGTACATTAATCTTATGTCTGCACCAGCATGTTGGGACTTAAAGAAAATGTCCAGAGGTGTTCAAGCTGCTTATTGACCTGTTCAAACTCACTCTATAGAATGAATTAAGTCATCTATTTCTCAAGGCCAATAAAACTCCAACACACTTGAGTAGGCCTTAAGTACAGCCACCCAGAGGCAATAGGGATAGCCAAAATATTCCTTCCAAACAATTAATGAATAGCTGCTTGGAAATCATGTTTTGTCATTTGCAGAGTGATGAATCTACAGATCTCCAGTATTGTTCTCAAGGAACAGTAGTTACATTTTGCAGACAGTTACATAATTTTTTTCCCCTTATTCTTCAATATTTTGGTCTTGATCTAGATGTATTACTAAACCATGCCTGACATTCAACTACAGAGTTTCTGGTGAAAGTATAATATTTCTGCTGCAGAGACTCTGTGATGCTGTTGCAGCTCTCTGATACCCTTAGTCAAAAATAATTATCTCATGTTTGGTTTAGGGTCCTTTCAGTCTCAATCACCAGCATATTTTCTTAAGCTATCTAAACTAATTTTTTTCTATTTTTGCCTGCACAATGCTTTTAAGTGTCACAGATTCACTTTGTTACTTTCTGAAGCTGAATCCTGCAAAGTAATAACTTCATTTTTCTCTAAACAATGTATAAAAATTCTATAGTTTTGCAGACATTAGTAGCTTGGGACAGCTTGCAGGATTCCTACAGTACCTGCTTTATTGGTTAACCAAGTCATTAAGATGTGTAGCTGATTATAGGTTTTAACCCCTAACAGAATCTGCCTACCCTTCATACCACTAGTAATTTCATTAGCTATTATTGTTCAAACCTCTTATTATAAATGGACAAATCTTTCACTCAGCTGTCATTAATCCAGTCTTCATTCCCCCAGAAAAGATATTTAAAGCTTTTCACCAGCACTCAAGTGTACTGCTACAGTTTAATAAATGCTATCCTTCACTTCTGTGTTTGTTTCTTTCCTTGCAGTCTTCCTAGAATAGATTATCACCTTCACTATCTAGGATGTATATAACAATTATAATGTAAGGAAACCACATGATCATATTTGAATTTCAAATTACCATGATTATTAATCATAAACACAGATATAGTTATTTATGACATAATAGCTGGTTTGCATGATTAAAGATTACAAATATAGTAATTTGGACTGGAAAATTTAAAGGACCAAAGACAAAATCCATACAGAGGGGATGGGAATTCAGAAAAAATATTTTTGACAATACATATGTAGAATAGTTTGGGGACAAAAAGGGTTCATTTTCTATTCCTGCAATTGCACAGCTAGTGCCATCTTCATAGCTGGATAAGACTCTTTATACTCTGCATCATTTGTTTAGTTATTTTTCCTCCAAACAGCAAAAAGGTTGATTTAGGGTTTGTCCTACTTTCATCCAGAACTGGGTTAATTTTTGCCATAGCCATGAGGGGACAGAGGCTGGGGCCATGGCCAGTAGGTTATTATATACCCCCTCACCTCATTGTTGGTCACTGGGAAAGGGATGCTCACACCTTGGAGAAAAAGAGCCCCCCTTTCTGATGGGAGAAAACATGGCTGGGAAGAAAGAAGAAACTAGCTGGTATTTCTCATGGGCTTTCCTTGTAAACTGTTTCTTTATCTTATACCTCTGTTACTAATATTGGTGTTACAGTTCGTTTTATCTCATTACTGTTTCCAGTAAATTTTTCTTTTCTCGACTTTTGATTTCCACCTTTTGTGGCTCCAATTCTCAACTCCATCCTGCTGGGTAGGGAAGGAAGGGAGTAAGGGGGAGTGAGCAAGCAATGTCTGCTTTGGGAGAAGCTTGATGGTGACACGTAATTGGAAGCACTGTATTTGTACTGTCAGAATGAAAATAAAAAAATCAGCTAATGGGCCTTCTAATTAAAAAAGAGTTTTTACATTGCCTGTTAGGAATAGATAACTTTCTGAAGATATTGATTCCCCTTGACTTTCATTGAATATAGCCAATATTCTTATTCATGGACTGATCAACTTCCTTTTTAATACTCAATAGAATTTTGTTTTCAACTGGTGCTAGAAATGCTTTAATTTGTGACATAGACATATCTGTAGATTTTGTTCTTCCCTTCTTTAAATAAAGGTGTAACCAGGACATTTCTTTCCAGTTGTAGAAAACTATGATGACCATGATTTTTCATTAATGTTTTTTTATAGAAGCTTTCACAGATAAACAGAATCTTGATCGGTCTGCTTTGTTACAATAAACATAAATAAGCTATATCCCAAATGGCTCAGGATTCAGTTAAATAAAATAATATTACATGCTTTTAAAAGATGTTTTTAATTACGGTTCTTTTTTTAACACTGAAAAAATGTGGGCTCTTTACCTTGTTTTCCTACCAGGGAATATAACTTCTTGTCTCCTACTGTTCTGGACAATTGTCTCTTATTCTGTGAAGCACTTACAAAAGAACTTGTGAAAACCAGTAATGCATCACACTGTAGGATTTTATAACTTTTTTTCATAATGACTTTGTGATCTGTTGAGTTACTTTTGTATTCTCCTACCTGAAAATATTTACAGAAAGTCGATTTCGAAAAGATTTCCAAATTTTTAAAGGAACTAAATGTATGTGAAATTGTCAGAGCACCAGCAATGCTCCTTCATTTTATTTTTTGTAACATTGTGGTTTTTTACATGCTTCAGTCTTCTTTCAGACTGAGTTTCATTGGTTGGGTTTTGGTTTTTTTTAACTCTGATACTAGCTTTAATAACACATAGAAACCATATAAATTAACAGGGAAAAAAAAATATTTTCTTTCCTCACTTTACCTTTGCCTTGAATGAAAAGAAAGTGCCATTTCCCCTCCATAACTTCACATGCAGTTTTCCATAGTAAGGTGGAGTGTTCAGTTAAAGTAGAGCTCTGTAAATGTAGAGTAGTAAGAGAACTTGTACCCTGGTTAACTAGTCTTTTCGTCTCCCCACAGATTCACGGTACAAAATAGAATAGATTTTAGAGTTTGTTGGCAAAGGAATTTGTTAAAACATTTGATATTATTTACCAAACCAACAGGGCTTTTCCATCAAATAAGACCACCTCTGCATGAGCACTTGTATATCAAATATTGATATAAAATTAATGAACACGCTTCTTGACACATAGGCACCAACTCATTAGTCTTCAGGATACTAAAAAAAGTCTTTGTAAGGGAAAGGGATACTTGTATTTAAATTGCCAGCTTTTTCAATCTGTGCCCAATCCAAAGAGAAATCCTTGTTTGCAAGGACCTCTGCCTAACATGCCTGCAACCAATACTAACTGATAGCTATCACTGCTATAATTCCTCATTAGTACAGATTATAATTGAAATAATGTAAATTCACTTTATACTAGGTTTATCCCTTTAAAAATATATATGTATGTATTTACAAAGAATATTTTCTTTTTCATTCTTTTTGTGATCACAGTGGGGAAAATGGTTCTTAAAAGGGGATAACAACCAGCAAATACATGACACTGCATATAATATTTTAAATTATTTAGCTTGGCTAATATGATAATGTTTTAAGCCAGTGTGTCATACCATTGAGGGTAAGATTGTTTTCTGCTTACAATCAATCTAGTCTTCCCAGAGTGAAATCTGATGACAATTCATGTGCAGGCAACTCAGCCCATCACTCTTTCACCTTTTTTTTTTGAACTGTGATCAAGCTTTTATCTGGCAGCCACAAAGAGGAACCATTACCAGGATAATCACAAGAAAAAATGCACAATCAGTCTAGTGAGAATACTGGTAAGTACACATGAATCTGAATCACACATAATACTTTTGTGCCATATTTTTAGTCAGATGTTCAGAAATCTTAAATGTAAGGGAGGTCTGAAGATCTAACATGGTTAGATTTAATGGGATAGCACTGGCAGAAAATAAGGTAAGAACTGAGAATAAAATTAATATTTGATGCAGAAAAATTATTGAAGAGACTACAAAAGGCTTCATAAGTGCCATGGTCTTGCCAATGTAACTCCATCATTTTTTATGTGCAGCAATAAAGACTGACAGCTAGACAGAGTCATTGCAAAATATGCTTTGAACCCTGAGGTAATTTATATAATTAAAGCATTGCCTCTGATAGACATTTAAGAGGTACAGTAGTAGTCACACTTTGTATGGTAACATACTGCATCATTGCTAGGATGTAATTGTAGAAAAACAACTTGAAGATAAAGAACTTCAAACAAGGGGAGCTTTACAGTGATTATGATTATGTGTATGCTCAAAAAAAGTCATAATTGCTCTTCACCATTGCCATATGTCCCATTTCCCTATCTGTATACCAAAAACTGTTGATATGTCTACTAAAACACTTACAAACCTATTATTACAGACAGCTGTTCATCTGTTTTCTGCTTTCAGTTTAATTTAACTTGAGATTTAGGGGGAAAATTGCACAGATTGTAGACTTCTCAGGAAAAGACGTGTTACCATTTTAATTAAGAGACATAGCATAAATACATAGAATAGAATATTTAATTTACCAATAATATCAGTGTAGTCTTCAGGACAGCATGGCTCTATTTTGCTTTCTTTTTACTTGTCCTTGGGCTTAACAGAAAGAGGTCATGTAATGGGGGATCATTTGGCAGAAGGAATATGAAAGGGTCATTGAAGTTCAATGAAAAGAGAAAACTCAGGATTCAGGGAAAAAGAGGAGAGGCACATAGTGGAGTAGGGGGAGTAGAGCAGAGGCCTGAGGTCCTAATGAATGGCTGCCCTTCTGTGTTCAGCCTGGAACAGGGAACAGCCTGGTTTTCCTGGGGTTTCACCTGCAGCAGGCAAATTTGGCAAAAAAGGTCCTAACACTGTTACCAGGGCATAAAGAGAAGCCCCAAACAAAGGACATTTACTTTATTTAAAGTGGCTTGCTGTTGTTGTTACTGTTGTTGTTCTTGATTTTGGAAAAAAAAGGTTTCTTATAGGTAGCAAATTAAAATAATCTCATTACCCTAATAGACTGTGGACCATGCAGGAACCCAGACACGGTCTTTTTTTTCATTTTTTTCTCTGTGTTCAACAAGTACAGGTTCTTCAATATGTAACAAAAAATAACTTTTATGCAGTGCTCTCCCAATCAGAGAAGCAAATGCTTCACAAAGCCTTTGTTTGCACAGCTATGCCTGGAGATAAGCAGTGTATCATGGTGCAGCAAATGCCCTCACCGGAGACCTAGAGGGGTATCAACTTCTTTAACAAATTCAGCTGCTGGGAGTTACAGGAATTTAGTGTCGGCTGGCAGATTACAACTTTAATATCCTTTTATAACAGGGAGATGCCTTGCTACTGCAACAAGCTGCATATATAACAAATATAGTCATTATCACACGAAGCTATTCCACTCACACCCAACCACAAATAGCATCATAAACAGTAAAAATAGTAAATACAGCATAATTACCATGTTTATGCAGAAAACCTACTCACAGATGTCCTATGGGAAGAGAGTCTGGCATGCATATTAGAGTAATTTTGTTCCATTTCAGAAACAAGACTTAAAATGGAAGATTATCATATTCAAATTCAAAGAGATCAGAATAAAAACCATCAAAGACAGCTCTATCACAAATATTTCATAATATATTGAATTATTTCTTAGATCTTTACCAGGGGATCATTCAAATTTATAAGCTCAGATTTTCATGTAACAGTGCCTGGATTCATTTCATATTTTAGGTTGTGTGCCAAAATGTCCAGATTTGAACTTTTTTTTATCATTATGCAATGACATAGCCTTTCTGAAATGTACCTCTTTAAAATTGCTAACATTTTTGGAACTAAAATTTAATAGATCAGTTTTTGATCCTGAATGGAGAAAAAGTAAATCCTAGGGTTTGCCCTGAAATGGCTATATTTGGAAGAATCATCAATTGCTATACAAATAGAGGTTTGTTTCCATTGGGAACAATTGCTGTTAACTTGGATAGATGTCATTCACCATTTCAAGACTGGTGCCCTTAGTGGGCCTTAAAAACTTGAACTATGTAAGTAAATTGACATCTGAAGTGCCTGTGCAGGCTTCCTTTCAAAAATAAAACACTTCATGAAGAAAACCAGGTATCTGTCATGCTATCAGTAAAATCAGGCGCAATACCAGACCAGACAACACTGTTTCGAGTACCAGCTTTTGGGCATTAAATACATATGTGGGTTGGGTTTTTTTCGGGTTTGTTTTTATTTTTGTGCTGGTTCTGAGTGTGCTGATAGAACTGCCTGGATTTACAGCACCCAGGAACTTGGTGTTGGCCTCTCAGAGCAGTTTCTTCAGTCATTCTTACTGTTGTATATCTGGTGTTATAAAAGTGCTTTGTTTCATAGAGGATTGACTCTGTCTGTCTAGTACAGAAATTTCTAGTAGAAATCCCTGTGCTGGTACAGTGAGGACTATAAACAAGCACCTATCATCCATTTCTATGTTCTTTCCAATCAAAGGGTGTTCATATCAACTACTAGACTGCTGAGAAATTGACAAAAAATATCCTAGAATACAGACTCCTTATGCCTTTAAGGTCTAAGGAGTAATATTGTGCATCTACTAATAAGCAGTTTGCCCATGGCAGGCAGTTGGAAATGCTCTTACTTGTTTGGAAGGCAAGTGCATGCATGTGAAGTTGGCAAAAAAAAAAAATAAAATTACATAGCATCACCTCTTCCTGAGCGTCTTCAGTAAAAGGAGCGTAATTCTGGTTTGGTTCATTTCCCACTTAATCTTATCCACCTGCTGAGATTGTTTGTGAGTTAAAATTACATTTAAAAGAGTGTGAGAGACCAATTTAATGGCTTGCCCTTGAAAATTTAGTCTGGCAGTGGTTTTGTGTCATTTGGTGCTTGAAATATCTTATTAATCCTCTTTGCATTTAGTTACTGGTGGGCACTTACTTTTTTTAAACATCAACAATAAAAAGTTTTGGGAGTTATTGTATGACTTACTTTAAAGTTTTCTCATTAAATAAGTGGTCCCATACAGGTGACAAAATTAATCTGTCCCAGGCTTACAAAACTGTTTTGGAACACAGATAATACAAGAGCTTTTGATAATCAAAAGGAGAAGACTTGTATGATTTTTACGCAGTATATGGAACCAAATTGTAACATAAATAAGAAAAAGCTTGCTTCTGGCTGTTTGGCCTGTAGCAGACAAACACTTTTACCTTGGTCAAAATCCAACGTTCAGACTTCTCTGCAATTTGCTTCTGCTTCTTTCCAAAAATACATGTTCTGTTTTCACAAATATATGCCCTTTCTCCACTCAACAGCAGATATTTCTTTCCAGACTATAACAGGTGTGCTATTGTCCCTGACCCTTGGGTGTTCCAGCTGGATGCACCTGACAAGCTCTAGGAGAAGAATCTATTTGCATGACCTTAGAACTTGATATGTCCAGTGTCTTAACTTCCCCATGATGCAGACAATCATGTTTTGATGGATAGGACTAATGAAACATAATTCTGTAGCTAGGAAGCCCCCTTGTGCTAATAGGTGGGTTAAATCTCTTTGAAGCTGGCAGGCATAGTGGCAGCTTCTTAGAATAAATGCAGAGATAATGAACTCTTAAATAGAAACAAATAGCTGAAACAATATGAGCCATGACCAAAATATGGCTACAAAGAAAAATTGCCATGGAAGTGAAGCCATCTGTCAAATAGAATATACAGAAGAGAGGTGGTTTGGTAGAAAAAAATATAAATTTACCCAAGGGCACTATGACAGAAGCATCCTTGAAGTTATTACGATTCTCAGGAAAAAAGTTGTTCTATAAGTTAAGCCCTAATTTTAAAGAAAAAATGCTAGGAAAAAGAGCACAGAATGGTGACCACATAAAAGCTTCTCGTTTTTTTATTCCTGAAACAAAAATATATACAAACCTGTAAATAAAATTAATACTAACGAATAATTTAGCTCAATTAGAAGAAATTACCAAACAAGGATATTTGAAAAAAGAAAGAAACTAATCTAAGTGAAATATAAATTACATGATAGAATTTTATACTTTTCATCTAGAAAATTTCTCTACTGGCAGCTAAAAATAACTCAAAATAATTTTTGCGATACTGTCAGAATGAAATGAAAAGTAACATTACAGATTTTCAGATATAAATAACACCAAATTAACTGATCAACTATGGTGCCAGCAAAGCTTAAAAGCTTGCTTCTAGAAAAAAAAGAGATCTTAACAGCTAATAAAGACAGCTATTTTACTTGAAATTCTCACCTTAGTTATTTTTCAGTAACTTTCCAGAATTTCTCCCTTCAAACTAGAACTAAGTATAAAAATATTCCCTTTAGTACAGAGTTACTTCACTAAAAATTTTCTAAGGCTTTTTTCTTTTAATTTTTCTAGACTGTTAACCATTAGTTATTGAGTTGCTATTCTGAATATAAATTATAGATGTTCTTTCCTTTGCATTTGTTTTCAGAATTCTTAAAAAAAGAACAACTAAAGACAATATTCATCTCTCTGTTGCACAAAAATAGCTTGTCCAGGATAAGATACCACCTACCTCAAGGTCAAATTATGCTTTTGGAATATTTCTGCAAAGACATGAAGGTAGATGTTTGCCATGAATAAATCAATAAAAACCAAATATTTTTTAATATTTTTTAGTATTTTAGGGAGAAGCACTGACTGGCCATGTTTCTGCATTTAAAGTTTCTTCTCATTTTACAAGGAGAATATTTACTCTTTAATATTGCTGCTTTAACATTTAGACACCTGATTTTTATGTGCAAAAATGCAGGAATTGTTTTTATTTTATTTTTATTTGATTTTTATTGTTATTCATTCCAAGTACTTAATGAAATGGAAGATTAAGCTGAGGACTAAGTAATCAGTTTTTCTGAGGAAACTTGGACATACTTGTTTTATTAAAAGCAGAGACTTGAATATGTCCCTAGCTTTCCCTGCAGTGATAAAACAAAAATGCCACAACTAATTTACTTCAGTTTTGCACTGAATTTGTGCACAATACTTATTGTGTTGTGTCTTTTCTTTGAGAGGCTTGATTGAGAGGTGGAAGCTCTGATTCACAATGAATCATAATAATTCTTTCAGTCTTGATTTTTGAAATGGAGTGAACATGTCCAAACACAGAAATGGAGTTAACATTCTGCCTTAACATCAGTTCAAATACATGCGTGGATTCACTGGACTTGAAGTGTAGATAAACAGACCCTGTGAAAGAGACTCACTGATTTCAAAAAAAAAGTTTATAATCTAAATTACAAACTATACACTAAGACCTGATCTAGCCTGGACAGAATGACCAGGAGGAGGTGGTTGCATGTCACCATCCTGGCTGATGGAAAGCTCAGATATATCTAGTTTTCATAGCCTGAGATGGTCTTATACATCCTGCACTTTAGGTGCAAACTTAGAGTACTGAAAGACTAACTGATATAAAATGGAAGGGTCCATCAGCTAAAAAATACAATTGAGAAAGTATTTCACTCCATAATAATACGAAAAATCTTCAGGTCATTTACCATAATCATGCAAAAGTTGAACAGTTTGGATCAGGTAATATATAAAACAAGCAAATATTATTTTTTGTTCTGATGTTCAGAGAAGCAGATCCACTGTGTTGAAATGGAACAAAGGGAACAAATTTGAACCATCCAATTGCACAATACTTCTGTGCTGCAGTTTGTGAAGCCTACAGTAATTTAACACATGCCATGAAGCACTTAGAAATGTAATAAAAATCCTGTTTATTATCAGTGCAGCTCTGGACCAAAGCATTCATGTGAGACTCATCTGATCCTTATAGTTGATGACCTTAGAATCTATCTCCATCAGGAAGAACAAGAAGATTTATTGTTCTAGGGATTTTTATACTTTGCAATATTTTCACAGCCAGATTCTATATAAATATGATTGTTTACTAAAGCTTAGACTCCTCTGCGAGTCTCAATTGCCCTCTGCAGATCTAATAGTCTTTTAGGAAAATAAGATTCTACTGCAGCACAACACCCCCCCACCCTTTGTCCAGATGATTACTCTCCTCCTGAGAAATGCAGAGTGCCTTCACTCATAGAATTCAGCACAGAAAATTCATCTGTCAGATAGCACAGCTCTCCTGCTTTGTTCCGAATTGCCTCTTAATTTGTCTTCACAAGGGAAGATATCTTGCCAGTACATGTGCCAGGGGATGACTGCAGGTTAGTGAAAAGTCAGATTAATAGAATAGCTGGGACCTTAGCATGAAAGCTGTAGGTAAATCCACACTGCAGAATTTGCCACGTCTCCAAACATGTTCCATTCTAAGAGTGCCTACATAGCGTAGAAAGATTTAACTATCTGAAGCTTCTCTTCAGTATTGCAGCTTCCCTTAAACTTTCCCATACAGTATACCATAACAAATACTCCAGTAATGCAAAAGCTGTTGCAAGAAGAACTTGGAGACATTTTCTCACAAGTTCTTTTGCATGTTTTCCAAAGTGCTCTCTCAGCAAATTTTTGTTTGTTATAGCTCACCCTTTAGAAAGGGATGGAAAAGACTGGGGTCAGGATAATGATAGCTGATCCTTCTGATGCACTGACAGCACATGCTCCTTGGAACAGCCTTTCAGTCTGGATCAGACCCCTTTGCTGATCAATAATGCAGCTTAAGGCTGAAGCTAAGGGGATGTAATATGCATGTTCTCTGACCTCCATCTGACTTTATATGGCTATAAATATCTATGAAAAACAAGTTTCTCAAGTGAGAAAAGCTGATTTAAAATCAGAAAAGAATTAGCAGATTTTCACCTTGAAATGTTATTAGAATGGGCTACATTCTCTAATGGAGACTACTATATTCCCATATTAAACTTTGACAAAAATGAGATAAGGCTGGCATTCCACAAAGGTCCAGTTAATACAATACACAAAGTTTCATGGTTCTAATAAAAATTTACAACCACAAATACTGGAAGTTTAGAAAAAATCGCTAAGATATTTAGCAGTCTTATACTACTTTTAATAATTCCTGTTTCATTCTGGATTCACTCAATCTTAGGTTTGTAAACATATTAAAAAAAAAAAAAACAGCTAGAGGATAAACCTTGAACAGAAATTTTATACTGATGAATGTAGCATTTGCAGTGATTATGAGATAAAAAATGCTAAATGATTAGAAAGAAAATATTTTGTCAACTCAGGCACTGAATTTAAGATGGTTTTGCACATACACTTTGGCCTTTACCTCTCAGCCTCTCCTTTTACTTGCCAGCTGCAGCCTTTTTCTAAGTATCCCTCTCTGGCAGACAGAAAAAAAACCTGTTGAGTCTTTTGAGTGAGGCAGAGAGGCTCTATTTTTTTAGGTTCCTCACACATGTATTTCTACAGTGGTGCTGTAGAGTGAGAGAAAAGCATTTTTGAAACACCCAAAAAAGCCACATACTTCCTTAAAACAAACTATTTTAGGAAAAGAGCAACTTTCTGAAAATCAACCTGCACACCTCTCTAACTTATATAGGTCTGTTAACCTACATTTTAACTTTTTTTTTTTTTTTTTTCCAGGAAAGAATAAGATTTGTCTCTCTGTCAATATTCTAGTTACATTCTATAGAGGAAAAAGTAGCCCTTCCCACACCTTCACCATTCAGCTGCTGAGGTGTTTTTTACAAACTCTGTCTTTAACATTTCTATATTAGGTCACTTCTCTTCCTAAACCTGTATTTTTCAAATCTTAAGTATAGCACTTCTCCAAATGTCTATTTAACCCTTCAAGTTAATTGGTTTCTGTTGGACTTTGCCTATTGTTTTCAAGGAAGCAGCTTAGTTTGCAATTTTGGAGTGTTTTTCTAAAGCTAACATTCAGTTCCTAATCTCTCTTGATTGTTAAATATTAATTTATTGACAGACCACAGTCAGAGTGTCATAATAATCTGATATTTCCTGTGCCCAGAGGACTAACAAAAACTGAGTTCTAGGAGCAAATGCATGCTGAGCCCTGCAGCAATTCTCTTTTTTCCCCATATGTGTTTATATAACTGTTGTGCTTAGCCAGGTCAGGACCCAATAACATTAAGTGCTGTATAAATATTAGCATCCACTTCATCCTTCACAAGGTTCTTGACCACAATGAAAGGTGTGAAAGATCATAAAAAGGAGTAGATTAATTGAGGACCTTGGAGTGATGTCATCATGGCGGTATGCATAATTTACTGAGAAAAAGCAGCACAGTATAGATGGTTAAGATACTAAAACCTGTTCTAAGGGTTAGTCAAATCCCCTTTTGCTTCCTTTTTTTTTTTATGACCACTCTCTCATACTAAGACTTACATTAACATCAAGTAATATAGCACCTTATCGGATCATTTATTTCTTCTTTATGCTGCAAATATTTCAGTAGCTTCCTACATTAATTTGATTCACTTATTGCAATAAGCTATTTATTCTGCCATCCAATTAAAACCAGCTTCAGTCTGAAAATAACAGTATTCACGCCAGGAAAGCATATCTGAGCCTTTGCTAAGTCTTCCAGCTGTAAGGAATTCATAAAGCTTAATTAAACTCAGGACACAAACATCAGTGGAATAAAACTTCTTGAAAGAAAACTGAAGAGTAACAGCCACTTTTTAGTCTTAAAATTAAGGCAAATGGCAGAAAAGTTTCATTTGTGAACAAAATACTTCAATGGACTGTTTATTCTTATTATCTCACATTCCAGCTATCCTGTTATGCATTAATTGAAAGGTCGTGAAGTTTCCCTTCAGCTTTGAAAGTCTGTCTGCACTCTGTTGAGACTTCCTATAACAATACTCCTCAGTGAATGGCAGTATCTTTGCCAGCTGCAGTAACCCAGGGAAACTACTTTCTTCAAATAGTGGAACAACATTTCCACAAACAGCTGACTGAGGAGCAAAGCTACACCTCATTGGCAACTGGTATAATTAATTATTCCTTGCACTGTGCTTTGGAAACCTCAGACTGAAGGCCACAGAAGACGGATTTTTAGAAATCTGAGCTTTATTTTATTAGCATGGCATTGGTCTCATAGCCTTCTTTTCCTTTCTTTCTTTTTTTTTTTTCAATATCTGAATGAAATAAGATTCTAATACAATGTTCATTAGTCCCTTGCATTGAAAATGGCAGAATACAGCAGTGCATCTAAAATGCAGATTTGAAGACAGTAAAATATATTTTATTCAGTGTTCAAAAGCTTTCAGTATGAGAAAAGAAAGGTTGGGAACTATAATTGTGCAAAATTCAAATATCTTGTGAATCTAGCCCTTCATCTTGATGAACTATTAATGCTCCCTCAATGAAACATTGCCAAAAATTCCACATATAAAACCATCATTTTATTGCCCAGAGGGAATCTGGAGATTTTTTTTCCTTCTGCTAATTTGATACATACACTTGGTGTTCATTGGCTGTAATAACAGGCTTTCAGGTGAGGATGATTTTATCGGATGCTTTCAAAATTAGTTGCCTCTTACCTTAAATCACGTTATTTGAATTTTTAATGATGAAATTTCATGAAAACATTTACAACAGATGGGCGTTTTTGTTATACTTCCAATCTACAAATGCAAGTTAGATAACAAGACATACAAGACTTACCCCAGAGGAGCAACATTCATTTACATTCAGTCAACAGTTTACATGGACTACATAATCATTCTTATAAATTTTAAATCATGTTTTGCATAAAAATACAAAATACAACAATACTTCTTCTGTTGCATTAGTTACTTGATTTTATTCCAAAACCTGTAAATGTCAATCTTCTTCACTGCCATTAATCATTGTAGGAATTACAAAAAAGAAGTTGTGATATCTAGTTAAAGAAAATCAGAATTATATTGTAACAATTATGTAAGATTACGTAATTCATCATTCTTGTTTTACTTTTGATCTTGTTTTTTTTTAATATTTGTACTCTAAAAACAGTTTCTCATCGAATAGATGTAATGAAGGAGTAGATTTATATTTACGTCCTTTCCTTCCAAAAAATTTCTTAAGAATTGTCTGTCACTTTGACACATCAGCGTTCCCTTACAAGGCAGGAAAATCTGAAACTCAACAGTGCTTCTTACTCTGCCTCTAATGGAAAGTGTGAAGATAAATTAATATACTCTCCAGGTGGGATAAGTAAGATTCAACAGACTCTGGAAAACATAGGGAAATGTCTGCTGGTGCCAATTCATGTGGGGCAACCATTGATAACCCCTGCCTAGCGCTCCTATTTCTGCTAGGCTGCTGCAACATCAGCTGGGAAATACCAAAGTAGAGGAGCCCAGTTAGGCTATCCTTATCAGCCATACAGCCTTTTCCAAAGTTCTCTGCTGCTACAAGCTGGCTTCTTTCTAGCCCCAAAATAATTGTTAATTACTGTTACAGCATTGGGCTCCAAAGTACAGAGAAGACCACTGAAAGAATTTTTTCAAATCTATCTGCCGGCAGACCACACAGAAGGGCTGGTATAGTTACTGATATCATTTCCCTTCCTGATAATACTGCTCATTGATGAGAAATCATATTTATAAGCCTGGTAATAGAGGACAGGAGTGGTTGCTATGAAGCTGTCTTCACTAGATCACCTATGGAGCAGAATTGGTGTTGTTTTCTCAGGGAGCTACTTATTCTGCTTGCTTGACTGGTTGCTATGGTTCAGAGAAAACAGCAGCTGCTTGAGGAAAAGGAGAGAGAACCTCTAACAAAAGGACATGAAAACCATTAGTCTAAAAAATTGATTAACTGTTAAGTTAGTGATATCCTGGTTGTATTCCTCTTGCAAAGTTGAGAGAGCAAACAAAAAATATAGGGAAAAATAAAGGACAAGACCATTATTCAATTCTGTTCAGATATGAAAACTTACATTATTGGTATTATATCACTTTGAAGTTTAAATGAACAATCAAAGTGTGACAGTGGAGCAGTTTATCTTTCTATGCCCATATTTTTAATAATAAATAAACAAAGGCATTTGATACTTACTTGCTATTTCCCATTGGGAGCACTGAGAAAGAAATGTGGTGCTTTAGATGCTGCTGTATGGTCACTGTAGGGAAATGCCAGAGGAAAAGAATATCGCCTGCAAATGGTTTAATACCTTTATTATTTTCTTACTTAAAATAGCATGCTTTCAAAATACAAAATGATAAAATTTAAAAAGTAAAAATTAAGGAATGTTGTGAAAAATATCAGCACAACAAAATTTTAATTTGGACTTTCTTCCACCAACAAGTTGAAATAAAAATCCACAGTATATAATTACAAAAAGTTCTAATTAGTGAATTCTACTCTAAAACAATTGAGTTTGAATTTTAAAAAGTGGAAAAACTTAGCAAAACAATGTCTGTAAACACTTTCTCATGTAGGAAAAGAGGACTGTAATGAGAAACTCCTCAAAAATGAGGCATGAAAAAGAAAAGCTTCTGAGAAGAATAGTTCATAATCTGACTCAGAATTTTAGAGACTTAATATTTTGCATTGTTATTTTCACATTAAAATTGCAAAGTAAGCTTTCCAATAGTGTCTGAGAGATTTTAAAAAATGGCTTTCAGAGAAAGGCAGTGTGGTACAAAATCTCTTGAAATTTTCCCCTATAAAAATTAGTTAATTATTTGGCCAGTAAAGGGCAAGTTAGACAGTATTTGGTCTTGTAGCTTTGGGTGAAATTACTGATGAAATTTCCACCACTTCTCTTGGGAAGATATTCCAAACAAACAAATATTTGAAAGCTATTTGGAGATCTGTACCTGAAGTACAGAAGTACTGAAAGTAACTAAAAAGTAGGTAGATGTTATAACTATCTTTGGAATGAACACATAGAATTTCTTCTGTACTGGAAAAAGCACTAAAGATTTAAGGTCCTTGCTACAGTTCTATTCACCGAAATGAAATAACAAATATTTTCATAGCTGTTTATGTAGTAAGGGAACAAAATTTTAACTGAGTCGCAAATATCAAGAAATATCAAGGGTGTACTAGTAAAAGTTTTTTAAAATTTCTTGTCTTGAAGTTTTTTTAATGTTGATCAGATAAATTATATTTTTTGTTGTTGTTCTCAGAGGAAATCTTGTTCCACTTGGGATTGACAATAAAAATGCCATTAATTTTAATGATAACAACATTAATTCTTTAAAAAATTTATATCCTGGAAATGCTAACTAAGATTTTGAGGAGTCTCAGCACACTGTGATTAAATCCTAATTTTTGTTGCATATTCTCAGTTATATCTTTTCATTCTTGTGAGGGTAGTTATCTAAAATGTCAAGTGAATTGTAGAAAGGTTTTGAGAAATGAAAATAACCATGCAGAAGGTGACATAGCTGAATGGGAAAGATGCACAAGGGAGTCATTTGTTTTACCTTCTAAATGAAATAATTTCTCCAGAAATACTTTTCTGACCCATGTCATCTTCAAATGGTTTTGACATCAACACAATACAACTACATTGTAGAAGAGAACAGTATTAAAATAGTTAGAGATACCAGAAGCATCATATTAAGATAAATATCTGGGATGTTTCTCTATCACTCTAACAGTGCACAGTGCACTGACTGACACAAGCAAACTGCTGTGGCTACCGTGAAATAATGAAAAAGGGTTTTGAAGAAAGAGATCCTGGGAGGAAAACAGCCCAAAGGATAAGGCTGAAACTTGGGTTATTTAGCAAATGTTGGTAATTCACAGGTTTGGAACTACTGAAGTTACTCTTCAGCTACAACACAATGAAAATTTTGGAAGGACAAGCAGTGTGGTCAGAAATATTGTCGATAACAGAAGAGCAAGGAAGAATCTCTTACAGTCAAACGATTCCCAAAAACCAGATCTTTAAGTCTAACTTTGAAGAGTGCCTTATTTTTACTCAAAACCAAGTTACTGAATACCCCTATTTTTCCTACTATTTCTTTATACCAGATGTTATGAAAGACTATGATTGTGATATAACCATTCACAATTATCCCTGGCTAAGACATGTGAATCTTCTTTTTAATACCAGTGAAAACTTCCAAAAATTACTTAGGAAATATAAAAGCAATCAAAGACTTCTGAAGTCAAGTGGATTCTCTGACTTCAGTGCACTTGTAACTAGGCCCTGGTTTTGAAGTCTGCAGAAAGTCTGTGTATATAGAACATAAGTGTTACAGAATGCTTGTGTTTGTTTTATGATTCAACATCCTTCTACTGTGAAAGCAGTTGCTGGGAGTTTATATAGAAAAAAGGAAAGATCTAAAAGTTTCTGTAACTAAAAAATGTTCATACTATTAACAGGTAACAAGACAAAATTGTGGGGTTTTTTTTATTCCTCAAAACACAGTTGATTCAGATAGTCACTATAGTTAGAATAAAGAAAGTAGTGGAATAAGAGGTCATAGTTGATGAAAAAAATAAACAAACCTTGAAATATAATTTAATAGTTAAGGAAGACCACCCCTATATTCCCTCATGCACCAGCATTAGGAATTTACAAATGTCAAAGGAAACTCTGAGAGGCAACAAAGCTGATTATTAAGTGCTCTTTTATGACACCCTCCTGCAGCCACAGGAGTTCCTTACTCTCTTCAAAGTTTTGCCGGTACTTTTTTCCATTCTTCAGCAAAAGTATTCCATAAAAGAAAAAATCATTGTTATAGATAGTGATTTATTTTCACTTCACTAGAATTGAAACTGTTATACCACATAGAGTAAAAGTGGAGATTTTGAACCACTATTAAATAAACACACATTTAAAAATATTTTGTACAAATGCCAAACCAGTCCTTAATCATCTTTGTATCTGCTTACCATATTTAATACTTTAGCTGCCAGAAGATGTGCCAAAAAGCATATAGAGCCTTAGGGAGGTTGGCACACTTGAGAGTCACATAAATTTAAATAATTTCCTTACATCCCAAAAATAAAGTGGAAGTGATATTCAGAGCAGTAAAGTGCAACTTCACAGTCCAAAGAAATTGGCACTAACTCTAAAGGAGTATCAGGGCAAAAGAGGTTATTTTGATTCATATGACCTAGAAAATTTCAAAATTCCACAAAGAAAATCCATTAGATTACTAAAAATCTGGGAGAAGAAGAGGAAGGAATTTTTCTTGCCAGTCCTGGTTTAGGACATTTTTCAATCCTCTAACAAACTAAAATAGGCAAGTTTAAAAATTTTGGTCTAAATCTAATCTGCATTTAATTAAAGCACAACAAATATTTTTAAAGCATGATAAAGCCTAAAAAACATTTGGTTTTAATTTTTTCCTACTGTCAGAGGAACCCATGCAGACTTTCTGTACTAAATAAACAGCCACTGGCTAAGGTGTTTAAGAATGAAAAACAAAAATAATAACAATAACAATAATAATAACTCTTGCCAAGTTAATAGCAAACATCTGTAATCTGATTTGTATTTCAACTCTTCAACAAACTATGACAAGAAAAAGTATCCAAAGAATTAACCCTATGGAACATGCATTTATTGCTGAAATTTGCATCTCTGAAACAGTCAAAACAATTTCAAATATGATTTTCACATTTCTAGCAAAGTGAAATACGGGGAAAAATTGAAGAAGTGTCAAGCCATTTCTTTTCAGGATGTTAAATAAAAGTTCCTGAATAGACAAAGGCATGGGGGAATTTTGTATTTTGTAAATACAAAATGAAGTAAAATCAACACAATGGGCTACAGAGGGAACACAGTGAATCACGCTGGAATCCAGCTGTCTTTGCATCCAGTTGAGCACTCTAATGATTACATTATGCAAAGTCATTCATATTGTCTTCCTGAATTAATATTGGTTACAAGAAGTAGAACTTCTTCAAAAGGAGATTGATATTGATATTTTCTAATTCCAGAGTATCCTACAAGCCAAAAGTTATCATACTCTCCTGAAATGTAGGAAAGCCAAATTCAAGTCTGCTCTAAATCAAATGTGAAAAGAGTTTTGGTCCCAGCACTTCAGCATAGCAGGTAAGTGCTCCAGCAACCTTACAGGCTGTGTGTGCAAATAGCCCTGCCTCCACCAAATATTTTGCAAATGATGTTGAAACCTGAGGGTGAATCCTGCTGTCTCTTTCCCTGTTTCTTGACAGGACATCAAGTATGATGGACTGTGTTTCATTCTGAATAACAGACCCACAGGATTATGGAATTAACTAAGTTGGAAAAGACCTTTGAGATCATAAAGTCCAACCTATGACTTAACACCACCTTGACAACTAGACCATGGCACTAAGTGCCACATCCAGGCTTTTTTTAAACCCCTCAAGGGTCAGTGACTCCACCCCCTCCCTGGGATAAGATCTTTAGTCACTAGGGAAAAAAAATTAGAAATCATGATAATTTTTTTTTTTTTCTGCCTACTGTAGAAAAAAATACTTACACAGAACGATGAATAAGTACCAACACTTTTGAGTACTGAAAGTGACAGACATAAAGGAAGTTTTTTTCATTAATCAAGTCCTTTCTCTGCCATCTTCTTTATGGCTGCTCTTTTTATTTAGGTGCAGAACTATCCATGCCAGACACCTATCTAAATTTGTTTATAAACACAGTAAGCACTTTACAAATTAGTTTGTCCCATAATTCTCTGTTTATTAACAAGCCACCCTAGCAAAGAAACATGATTTTGCTCTCATTTGACTGATGTTCAGAATTGTTTGAGCGCATGAGAACTGTTGAGTCTTTCACTTAGCAAAATTGTTTTCTTTTTACTGCTAAGAGATCACAAATAACTACATGGAAAAAAAAAGCCAAATCTTGTCTCTGAAGACGGGAGGTTATATCAGTCTTTGAAATAAAAGAACACATTTAACAATGCTAACATGGATTATATAGTTTGAGATGTTGACTTTCTTGGTAACGGTTGCTATGTTAGGTAATCTGATTTGATGCCATCAACTATAATGAGGAAATATTTCAGGATTATTGCACTTCATTAACAAAGGAATAATGCAGAGACTCTAAACAAGTAAGTACAATGAATTTCAGCAGTCAGATGAGGAAAAATACAATGGTGACTTTAAAATTGAAAAAGAATAAGAAAAAGAAAAGCAAGATGGGTGATAATGCAAAGATATTAGGCACAATCGCATTTCATAATCTATTTCACTAAATGTGCCATTGAAACCATTATCAAATGATAGATACAAAACATAAGAAACAAATAATCATTCTGTCTTCAAGCATTATTCTATTAACAAGAAAAAATTTATTTGGTGGAAATTTACTTATCCTTTATTCAAATATTTCTTCAACATTTCATTGTTCATTAGCCCGTGGACATCAGACTAATATTCCCTGCATGAAAGTTCATTAATAGTCTTTCAGCTCTCCAGCAGCTCTTTATGAATGTTCAGCAGATACTGCCTTGATTTCTACAGCATACATTCACCCACACTTACTGGTCCATCTTTTGTATACAAAACTGATATTTAGCTATATTTCATAAGCAGGCCACCATTCAACTGTGATTTTTTTTAACATCTTTTATTAGAGCAAATTTTTAGAAAACTATATACATAGATTGAACATGACCCTGAAGATTCCCAGAATTGGTTTTTATCTTTGTTCAAACCCAATATTACAAAATCACAAATGAAAAATCTCTCAGCAGGAAACTCTTACAAGATGTGTGTGTCCTTACTTTGGCTGTAATATAAAGAAAATACTCCCTCAGACTCTAATTTGATTCTACATCTAGTGGTCTGGTATTCTGGTCCTATGAAGACGTGAAACTAAAATATTGATTAAAAGGAAAAAATAAATAAGCAATAGCTTACAAATTTTTCTTAACTTGCTTTAGAGTTTTGTAGATACATTTTTCCTTTTTAACTGTCATTCAGTTCTGTACATTTTCAAACTAAAATCTTTTAAGAATTTTACAAATTCTTACTACTTAAAATATTTAATTTTCTGTGGTAACCTTTTGGGGTATCTTAAGTCTAAATTTTCATTACCATTGTCAATTCACATACCAATAGTTTGTCTATATGACTCCTTTCTTTGGAGTAAAAAATAAAGCTGGTGGTCTTTCTGGCTGTTCAGGCAGTACATATTAGTGTGACTCAAATTAGCTCCTTCCATGAAGTACTTCATGATTTTCATATTTTTGAAATATCAGAGTAATGGAGATCCTTCATTATGGGCATTGTAGTGCTTAGACTTCCTAGTTCAGACTGTCATTCTGACCTACAAAGTCTTCAAAGTTTCCTCCAATTATTTTCGTGGCATTTCTATCTCTCACAGCAGTGCAAATGGTTTATGCTGGCAGAAAAATTTGCAAATGTCATTCCTTTCTTCTGATATTTTCCTTTTATACCTAATACCTCATGCACCAGTCCTCCTGAAGATATAATAGGTTATATATTTTTACATATTAGGTCTCTTTTCAGAAAAAGTCAGAAGTAATCTCTATATAATTCATCTTGTTTTGCTTTAAAAAAATGTTAGAAAGACATAGAGTTCAGTTTCTGTGTTCTCATTATCCCTTCTTGTATTGGAAAGGAATATATAAAAATTGTTTTTGCACTATTTCTTTAGGAAGCCACCGTGTTTTTCTTTCTACTCGTTACTTTTTTCCCTCACTACAATGTTCTGCTTTAACAACACTTACCTGCCATCAATTTGCTGCTGTTTCTTGCTTTCTCATTCAGATGCAGTTTCTGTTCAATAACTTTCAGCTTCTACCTATGACTGGCAGGAAAGCCTAAAGTACAGCTCTGCACCTTCTTCCCCACAGTCTCAAGATAAGATGTCTGAACCACATTTTCAAAAGCTCAAATCTCTATTCTTTGTCATTTATACCCACATATACGTTAGCTGCTTTCCCTTGCCATCTAAATTATCTTATCACTGAGCTGTCTAGGACTCTCTTTAGTATAACAATTTCATTTCACAGCAAGTACTGCACTTTCCCTGTCAGCCCTTTAATTACAACGTCAGGAAAATTGGTGGAGATTGAGGAGGAAACGACTATTTCTCTTCTGCTTTGGGTGTGGAACTTGTATGTGTTGGGAGCGGGGGAGAGGTAGATGAAGGCTGGTGGGGGTGAGGCAAAGAATCTGCCTAAAAAACAGAAGCGAAAACATTTATTTTTCTTAACAGGAAAATCTCCAAAGAAAATTTTATGGTCTTTCCTGGACTTTGAGACTCATACCCAGGAATGTCTCCAAAACCATCTATAGTATCACTGATTATCCAGGTACTGCCTATAATTTTATTGTCAGTTTTAAACTTCTTGGAAATAGGCTGTATAAACTTTTCTCTGAATACATTTATCCAAATAAAAATATCTCATCATTCTTTTAAGTAAACACTTCACAGATTCCGTATTTCCCTTATGTGAAGGGCTTAACTATTCTGTTTCCAACTCCAAAGCCTCTGCTCATTGAAGTGTTTCTAAAATTGGTTAGCTGCATGAGCAGGTACTGCTATTGTCCAGATTCATGATGAGTTTTTGGTATTTTAGCTTCCCTCTCAGTGTAAGCTGAGGGAATGGAGGGAAACTACTTTACATTGTTGAGGACTCATGCAGCAAAGCTGAAAACCCAGAAAGATCTGACGGTTTTTCATTTTCTGTGTCACTAAGCACAGAAGAAGATAATTTGAAAGGCAGATCTTTTGGCCTTCCCTGGTACTTTTCTGATAATTATTCACAGAACATGATGCTGTGCAAGACCCTAATTGCAGGTAAGAGATCTTGTCTGTTATATTTGAAACAGGGATTTACAAGTATCAGACTCACAGAAGTTACTGCAAAAGTGATGATGGAAAGATACATCTATAATTACAAAGATCAGGATTAAAGGCTCAGGAGCTTTTTGCTACTGTTTCCTTCACAGATAATCAAAGAAACAAACAAGAAAATGCATGCAATATAAAACATTGTTTGCAATTTTTTTCCCCATGAACATCATAAATTCTTTTTATTTTCTGGTCGTTGATGGTGTTCATCTCCCTTCTCATTTTGGTGATGATATGGTGAATTTTAAATATTTTGAAGTAGAGCTGTATTCTACCAATATATTTATCAAGAATTAGAAGTTAATGTGTGTGGTGTACATATAAGGATACAGAATTAAAACTAGTAATTTTTTACTTACCTTCAGAATAACAACAGTCCCACGCACACTGCAGTGGGTTGACCTTGGCTGGATGCCAGGTGTCATCAAGCCTCTTTATCACTCTCTTCCTCAACTGACAGATGGAAAAAATAGGAGAAAAACTCGTAGACTGAGATAAGGACAGGGCCATCATTCAGCAATTACCATTTCAGGCAAAACAAACTCAGTTTTGGGAAATTACTTTATTAACAATCAAATCAGAATAGGATAATGAGAAATAAACCCCAATCTTAAAACACCTTCCTCTCACTGCTCCCTGCTCCCCTCTTCTCACTCTCAGTTTCCCTAATGAGTTTGCATCTTTCTCCCCCAAACAGCACAGAGGGATGTGATATGTGAGTTGTAGTAACTTCATCACACATCTTCACCACTGCTTCCTTCTCATACTCTTCTCTTGTTCCAGCACATGGTAGATGGTCCTCCATAAACTTTTCCAATGTGAGTCCTTGCCATGGGCTGCAGTTCTTCACAAACTACTGCAGTGTGGATCCCCCACAGCTCCACAGGTTCTGCTATAGAGCCTGCTCCAGTGTGAACTTCCCATGGGGTCACAGCCCCCTTCAGGCATCCGCCTGCTCCAGCATGGGGCTCCTCCATGGGCTGCAGGGGAATCTCGGCTTCAGTGCCTGGAGCACCTCTTGCCCCTCTGTCTTCACTGACCTTGGTGTCTGCAGAGCCCTTACTCAAATACTCTCACTTCACACTTCCAGTAGCTGTTGCATAGCAGCTCATTTTCCCTTCTTAACGATGTTATCCCAGAGGCACCACCACCTGATGGGCTCTGCTTTGGCCAGACATAGCCTTGGCTCTATTGGACATGTGGGCACCTTCTGGCATCTTTTCAAGGGACCACCTCTGCAGCCAGGCCCCCTGTTCCAAAACCTTTCCACACAAACCCAGTACACACACAGACCTCAGGCCAAGATGATGGTATCCTGAATAAGTACATTGACACAGATGTGAGAAAGCATTAACCTTTTGTTTCTGTTACAGGTATATATGCAGGAGTGGATGTAAGGAGCATGTTTAGTAGTCATAGTAATATTAATTCCTACCTCTACTTTAACTGGATGAAATGGACAATAGCAGTCATTTTCAAAATGTTAAGTGTTTAAAATAAATGAATGAATAAAAATAAATAAATAAATAAATAAATGACATTATGTCATATTAAGGCAAACATAGAATGGATCATATATGATTTATGATATGCAAAGCACATCAATGCAACAGTTCATCCCAGACCTCAGAGATCACTGAAAGAAAGAAACTTAATCCATAGAAGACTGATGATGAAGTCCATGTTAGACCTTATCACAAATATAATAAATTGAATATATATTAAGGAGAAATTGGAGAAATTGGATAAGCTTAGAAGATGAATTAATAAAACAACATTTGAAGCAATAACACTTGATCTCTTATAGGATGTTGGATAACTTAAATATATAATATTAGCTCTGATTCAGATTATGTATAACAATATGTGAGCCATTTCCTTTCAAAAGGCTGTCTGTTTAGAATAACTTTTGAAATACACAGCCCTTCTGAGAAAACTCCTCAAATGCTTCAGTCCTAGTATATTCTGTTATTTCCCTTTCTAATTTCTATAGTGTGTACGCTACACCAGATGCTCCTCCTTCATGCACAGACAGTGTTTCAAGGATAAGTCTGATGACCAAAATTAAACAGCATCAATCTATATGAATTTCCTCACTCTATGGCTGTGGCCCGCAGTGTATGATGATACACTGATCTGTGGCTGCCTTCCCAGAGATGTGTGACTATTCTCAGCTGATATGAATGAGTCAACCTCCTTGGACTGTATAAGTCAAATAATGTATAAGTCAAACTAGGTTATTGACAAAAGCATTTCTTTCTATGCCAGCTTTTGCTGCATTGTGGCCAGTATTTTCAGCAGGGTTAAACTGAGACTAAAAAAACCTTCAAATTCTGTTTAATAATAAATAATCTGATGGATCTGGGGGAAACTGAATCCAAAACCAAAACCAAAAAGACCCAAAAACCCAACACCAAACCAGCCAAAAAAACCTTCACAACCCCCACCCCCGCAAAACCACAAGAAAAAAATGCATCAACAAAAACCAAGCAAACAAACTCCACCAAAAAACCCCAAACTTTTGACAAATATTAATAGCTTTTGAAAGACATTAGACATGGTTTTCTTGCTATCATACCTTCCATGAAATATTTGTAAAGATCAGTATGTCAATAATGCTTATGCCTAGAGTCTTTATTCTCTTTTACTTTCTTTAGACTATAGAAGAGACATAATACAGACTATTTTGAAAGCCTAAGGCAAGTAGTAAAGCAATCTACAACTCCTTTGGTTTTTTTCAGAGAATGAACCATACGTGTTTTTCATCCAAGTTTCTTCCAAAGTTTTGCATAAACAAAGAACAACATCTTGATTTAGTAACAACAGCCTAATATCAGATTGTGCCTGGAGATCCATGGTAAATGCCTATTAAATTTGCAGATCTTGATCCCAATCCAAGGCAAAGACTTCTGCAGACCTGCAAACAATTAAGACTGGTTCTGTTTTCCTTAAAATTAGGGAGCAGAGAAATTTTTCTTCATGTGTCCTTGAATCCACATCCCACTCAAAGGCACAGAGTAGGAGAAAAGCACGAGCCTAGAAAGCAGCTTTGTGCACCAAGAGCAGGGGATGGGCAATAAGCTGGGACACTCAGATACTATCCAGTTTTGTGGAGCAAAAGCATTGTGCTACACCATTCAGTTCTTGACAAACTGGTTTTTTTCTTCACCAAATTTTTTCTTCACCTAATTAAATATCAAAGTATAATGAAAATAGAACATATAAGCTATATATGTACAATACAGAATATTCTATATTCTGTGTTGACCCAGTATCCTGAGGTTAAAGCAGTTGAAAGTCAGCAATTTGCCTCTGCAGTGAAGATGGCCAGCAGCACAGTGGGCTGTAGTGGTAGGAGTGCAGCCCACGCACAGGGAGGAGCAGTCCCTTCGCTCCTTCTGAAGGATAACCTGCAGTCCTGTGTTCAAGTTTGGGCTCCTCAGTCCCACATGGATCATGTTATGCTGCAGGCAGTGCAGTCAAAGGCTCCCATGAAGGGAAAATGTGTACAGGAAGATACTGGGAGAACTTCAACCTCACGGATGGAGCAAAGGGCAGGTAGAGACAGACTCTCCTCAGAGAGGCACAGTCAGAGGCATAAGGCAGCAGTCACAAGGTGCAAGATGGCAATTCTGCTTAAATATAAGGACCTATTTTTTCACACTGAGGGCAATCAAGCTTTGGGAAAAGTCGTGGAAACGCTGAAGATATTCAAAGCTCAATTGGACTTGGCTTTTTCCAGGCCTCGATTGAACTCGCCCTCTAGAGGAAGCTTCTAGGATAGTGTGACTATGGCGAGTGCAGTGGAGTAAGGGCTGAGAGGAGGAAGAGGTATTTCCTGATCCTACTGAGCCCTTTGCTTCAGAAAGGGGAAATGAAATATTAATCCTGTTCAAATATTCATCCAGTGTCTCAAGAGCGTGCCAGGAAGTGAGTCTTTTCAGCTGTGTCTTTTTGCCAATAAAAGATCTAGTGATTCCTTATTTTAAAGACAAGTGTCCAATTCTGCGGGGGGTAGGTTCTCTAGATATACCAGACACATAATAATTCTAGTAAGCACATAAGAAAAATATATTCTTGACAGTCTGATAAGAAAATTTTGAGCACTACACCAATTATAAAAATTTGTTTGAGCATTATGTTAAGTATTTATTGGCACTCATCAATACACCTCAGAGTTCAGGTTTAGAATGTGTAAAATTCTGAAGTCTACAGCAAACAGCAGTAAACTGTGAACTCTTTCAATAGGACAATGTAACTGCATGCTCCTTGGGACTTGCTGAAATACTGTGTCTAAACTACAATGGTGACAGCTGCACAGTGCTTAGTTGGAGCTAAATCATGTTGCACTGGACAGTATTTGACTTCTCTTCCTCCCCTGCAGTCTTTTATCACTTTTCTAGAAAATAAAATATTGTAAAATTTCTGATCTAATGCCTCAAAGAGTCCTTATATTACTAATTTTAGGAAGTTCCTGCTTTAATTTATGTGTGATTTCAGATACCATACAGTGTTATGCCCTTCTTACTGCTTTCTCTGATGTAGCATAGGTAAGGGAACATTGGTATTGATTTTCATTTTATAAAGCAATCCTGTGAAATAAGCATGCTATTTAAAATCCTGAAAACTATCCTGCTGGTGACAGCCCAAGATCAAATTACATAGGAAATTATTTCTCTGGTCAACCTCAGTGCAATGATTAGGGAAGAGGGAGAGAAGTATTAGTAGGCCAGTTATTGTTTTCATTACAATTCCTTTTTATTTACTTCAGTAGCTTGTTTTACCATAATGACAAGCAATACAGTCTAAATGAAAGCAAGTTTTAAAAACAAATGGGATAGCTAATGCATATGTAAGTAAATATCTATGACGATCCATGCTCATTCCATTCAAAACACATCTAATTGATTTATAATTTGATTCTAATGGACTTTACAGGTATTTTTCTCACCTTGCTCAGTTTAAGGAATCTCAGCTTGGAGTATGACTGCAACTGACTGGAGTAGGGAAACTGGATGCACTGATTTACTGAATGCTAAATTTTACATATAATGGAATGTATGTTGTTGACGTGTGTGTGGATTTATTATGAAAAACTTTTTAAAAAATCACTATATGCATGAATACCTGATGGGTGGTAGTTTTTGGGTAAAAAAAAAAGTTATTTAAGAACCAAAAACTAGCTAAACAGAAATGCCAAAATAATTTCTGAAAATATATTACATAAGATATACCTAGTCCAATTTTTATTACATAGATACCATGTACTTTCAAGAAATGTGACATTCTAGAATATTTTAGAAGATTGTAAAATGCTAATAGAAATAAAAGAATAGCAGTACTGTCTGTAAATCCCAATATTATATTTGTTAAAATTAATCCAAATTGTAAAGGGTACAAAAGGCTCACAAAATTTCTGTAAATGATCTAAACTAGCTATTTTCTTCCACACCTTAAATTATAAATTTAAAAACTTGATCAGACTTGAAGCTAGTTTCTGAAATCTCCTCAGTCTCACTGAATTAAGTTCCATTTTCAAACCCAGAAAGGGGGCCAGTATATGACTTTTAAATAAAGCAGCCATAATGTCCAAAAAAACTCCAACTGGCCCAGCTCTGTACCTAATAGGACACCAAGGAGATGTGAGGCTCTGTGGTAGACTGATAAATTTTTAGAAGAAAACTTATTGGAACTGTTAGAAATTCAGACAGTTATAAAACATTCTGGTAAGGAAATTGATATTCACAGAGCAGATGATGCAGGCCATACAGGTGAATAGTACAGTACTGCAGAAATTGAGTTGTATACTCTTTCCACCTGTGAATTGTAAGACATTGATTATTTTAGTAGATATGCACAATATAATGCTCCATCTTTGATTAAAGAAGGAGTATGATTTCATTTGGGTCCTTTTTCAATGAAATCAACCACTGTGTCCATACACTGGACAAGTAAGGAAACTGCAGAAATTAAATTATTCACCTTGGAATCTGCCTTCCAGCACTACATTGTTACTGTCAGATTTGCACTTTTTGAGTTTTCCTTGGCCTTTTGTTGACTTATTTTTCTGCGCTGCTCAAATTATTACATTTATGAACATGGTATAAAAAGGTTTTGCAGCAGCACAAATTCAAAAAATGTCAAATGCCATTCTTTAATTTTCTTCTATCGCTACAGAGAAGAAATCAGATTTGAAAATATATTTTTCCAAGATATGGGGGTGGGGGAGATAGAAGAAGAAGAAGAAGAAGAAG
>VXBB01002446.1:194698-231122 GCA_013399915.1 Illadopsis cleaveri
TTATTAGAGGCCTACTGCATTTCTAAGGAAGGATTTTCAGATGCAGGATGGTGAGATCTTACAAATTTCAAAACCCTGATGATTCAGAAATCTTCACTGAGTAACAGGGACTCCAGTTTAAACCCTTTACGATTTGCAACAGGGATATAAACAATATGTTACATAGGACACAGATGTACTAGACATACTGACATATATTCATACTGTTTTCTGAATTAAATGGGAACCTGTTTTAATACAAATAAAACATAAAGAAAAATATAAAAAGAATGGAGTTTACTAACATTTTTCTGGCACTACTTCAGATGATTGTTTTTGTTCACCTTTGTACCTGAGGAGGTACCTTTTTTGTACCTTCTCACCAAAGTTTGCCATCAAATCTTTGCTCCATAAGAGGTCTGTAAAAGACCAACACTTTACCTAAACAGGGAGATGATGAAATGAATGTCAAGAAACTCCTGGGTTTTCTTGGGGATATTCAGTCCCAGTTGACTGAGGACGACGTAAACTCTACTTTACAGTCAACTTTCTTCCCACTGTTATTCAATCTGTCCCAAACACAGAAATTCATGCACCAGGAGAATTCACACCATACAGGGGAAGGCTGTGACAGAGGCAGAAAACAGAAACTATGGTTGCCTTAAGGCTCTGCTTGCTCCATTCCACAAAGTGAGTGACTGGGGTTTAGACAGTTGTGCTAAAATAGCCAGCTTCCAGTTGCAGTTGTTATTCCATAGCATCCTGACGAATGCACAACATTCTTCAGAGTGGAAATGTGAGTAAGTTTGCTTTGAGAACTACTACTACCTCTGAGTTAACTGAGCTGTGAGCAACCCTCTATACTCTGTGGTACCATCTAAATAAAAAATCCACTCTATATGAATACGTCATTTTCTTCACTTAGTGCTGACTTGGTTTTGTCTCTTGTGGACTGAAATGAGAAGATGGCACGACATGCTTCTCTGACATATGTATGCATCACTAACTTCCTGAAATAACAAGTACACTGCACATCTGCATGGGACAATGGATGGTTCTTAAAATGCACATACATATTTTATAGCCTCATTATAGGAGACTGGTTTTATATCTCTCTTTTAAAGTATTGTATTTTCAGTAAGGTATTTTCCCATTGTGACAGTCAATCTGACAAAATTATGATAATTGGATTTATCAACATATCATTTGTTGCCCTCTGGGTGAAATTCACAGGCTCTCTAATGAACTAATGAGATTTGAATGAATCACGTATTTCTTAATGTGAGAGAATCAGATATTTTCCAGCAGCATAAGTATATACACTCATAATTATTGAACTTGATTTTATCTGAAATGTGGGACGAGCTTAGGTAGAGAAATAAAATGACTTCATGTACCATTTCATTTTAAAACATTACTGCAGGCATAAGAAAATCAGACTTACTAAGTTCTAGCAACACAAAGAGTGAGGTTTGTTAATCCAAAAAGGTTTTCTTGGAAATTTTGTATCTAAATACGTTGTCACAAGGTTGGCAGTGACTTGTGTTCCTTAAATCATGTGTTAAAGGTAGAGCTCAGAAGAATTAGCTTGTTGTTGGGAAATTTACCTTCTAAATCACATTTTCCCAAATGCAGCATAGCAGCAATTCCTCTCCTTGGAAGGGGACCCAATTCATCAGCCTCAGAGAGTCACATTAACTGACTGGTCACTCTAAAGAATTAACTATTTGGGCATGTTTCTTTTACCCAGCTGAGGATAAATATCCCATAGAGTGGTTGAGTAACCATATGATCTGGTATGCTTCCTAACATCTTGCAGGGGGCAAAGTGACTAAAATATTGTTCTTCTATATTAGTGGAAGGATTTGTCTGTTTTAACTCAGCCAGCTTGATCCAAGCTGTGTGTGTCATAGCTGATGAACGATGATAAGAGAAGAGGGATAAAAACTGGTGTCTAGGTTGGTGATGTACAGCACCTTTTCTAATTGATAAGGTGGTGAAATTGATGTAGACCTCTAATAGTGTTTCTAAGTATAGATTTTCCAAGTATAACTTCAGGCTTTTATCACAAGGCAAGGCAGAAGAAGATACCAGGGAAACAGAAGCAAGAGAATTGATAAATCCTTTGTCCATTGTCAGATCTTTTTAATCACAAGGAAGTAACTGAGACTGGCTGCACCCAGTTTTAACCATGAAGTTGATATTAATAAGAAAATTTAAAACAATGTTTTCTAACATGAAACTGTTTCTCTGGCACTGATAGCCTTTGCTTGCAGATGTCCCATCTGCAGATATCATAAAAAACTTCATTTGTTAGGGCTGTGAATCTTGTCTTTTCTTACAAGCAGAATTTTATGAGGCTTTAGGACTTATGATTTTTTTCTTTAGGCAGGTTGTTTAAACTTCATTTGTCAACATCAGACTTATTAGAATAAGATTTTTTTTTTTCTCATAATTCTCCAAGACCCTTTAGAGGCTGATTTCTGTACTTAGGCACCTGACCCTAGTGATCAAAAATAGTCTNGAGGCTTTAGGACTTAGGATTTTTTTGTTTATGCAGGTTGTTTAAACTTCGTTTGTCAACATCAGACTTATTAGAAAAAAATTTTTTTTTCTCATAATTCTCCAAGACCCTTTAGATGTTGATTTCTGTACTTAGGCACCTGACCCTAGTGATCAAAAATAGTCTTCAAGAAAAAGTTGATATCAGGGCTGATTATTAGAGGCAAGATTGTTGTGTAGCTGAAGGAAGCTACAGAGGGACTTAGGAAATCCGGAAAGACAAATCTCAGCTATTGCCCCACAGTTGCCATTTCCACTACATTAGAGAGGAGCAGACAAGCACCTACTGCCTGCTGGAGCTGAGCTGACATGAGGCAGGGCTTGGAACACACCCCCTGTAAATGACTACAGTACCTGAAATTCCCTCCACTTGCTTTCCAAAAGAAGAACACAGAGCCCCTCTTGCAAAGCTACTTCCCACTGCCGCTGTAACACTCCAAAGCTGAAGGTCTCCAATATAGATGTCTGGGATGAATTCGGATCCTGGATGCATGTATCTGATTCAGATCAAGGTCAGCATTTTTTGAGTCCTAAAAGTAGATAGTGAAGGAATGTCTTATGTACTCTGAATTGAATCATCTCATAAAAAATAAATGGACAAAATCAACATTCAGAAACCCTTTAATCTGTTATTGAGGAGTACTGGGACAAACAGAAGTCCAGCTTGCTGGCAAGTAATTGATCAGGAAAGCTTTATTGTAGGGGTTTTTTTGGTGTTTTTTTTTTTTTTTCATTTGGTATCAGCATACCATACTATCAAATGAACATTTTCTAAATGTAAGTACCAATTCATGATACTAAAAAATATTGCATAAAATACATTATTTCGTATTTTAATAAAGAGGTGGGACACATAATGCAGTGTGTCTCAGTCTTAAATGCTCCAAGCATTTAAAATTACTCTAACATCTGAAATTCTTATTCATGTCCCAGAAAAAAAAAAACCTCCTGTTCCTTTAAGATGTAATAGGAAGAACAATAAGTGGAGTTTTTTCTAGTGAATTTGTACAAAGCAGACAGAGCTTTGCCTTTAAAACTATACTTATGGTAATAAAAACCATTTTTCTTAAAAGCAAATAGGTAACACAAGCCATTATGCCCATTTCTTATGAATAAGTCCTACACACAGATAAAGCTGCATGTGCATGGGTTAATAAATACTACCTTTTCAACTTTTTAACTTAGTTCTCTGTATAAAAAAAAGTATGTACAAAGGAAGGAGGTATTATTTCTCTGCTTCTTCACATATTGCAGGGTATTTCTCATATATCCAAATGGAAGTCTTTTATAAAAAGCAGTTTTCCTTTTATATATGTATGAATGTGGCAACTGTTTTCATATCTAGGTACGTTTATTTGTTTAAATAGCTCCCATATACAAATGAATGGCTTGAAAGGAAATAGGAATACTTGCATGATGGGATATGGTTGCTGAGTGATGTCTGCAGGGACTGCTTAGTGTTGATAAATAACTACGGAATTTGTCTATCAACATTTTGCATAAATGTCAGTCACAGAACTTGTGGTTGGGTTGAGGCAGCCCTGAATGACAATGTATTTCTCATTCATGTACAAGCTTTAAAGGGGAAGAATAGGGAAACAGAGAACTTATCTCAGAGCAGCATACGTTTTTTAAATGTAGGTGTCCTCCAGCAGTTTTCTGCAGTTGCTTCCTGCGAGATTTTGCAGAATCCAAACAGAACCCAGATGAAATCATGCCTTTGGCAGGTTAGCAAAGTAATATGAATGTGCTCCATGCCTAAAATATTATATTTCAAAGACTCCTTTAAGCCAAGTTCAATATCAGATTTGTCAAATCCATAGGCTCTTAAAAATTCTTAAATTAAAGACTGTCATTTTGGATGTGAGAGAAAGCTAAACAGAAAATGCACTAAGAGCCTTAAGCTTTACACTTATACAGACAATTAATAACATTCTAGCTAAGAATCTGAAATTTTCAGATACCTCCACAGAGCCAGAACAGTAACAAGAAAAATACTATAGGGATGGAACAGATATTTTGAGAGCCTATGTTTCTCCTTGTATATATATAAAAACAGTTCTTTTCATGTTAGAGGAGTCTGAATCAGCTCACCCAAAAAGCACATAGAGTAGCACTGTTTTTCTACCAGTGCACAGAGCTCACTCTGGTTTCACTCTGCCTCCAAAGCAGATAGAAGCATGCATATAATCTTCGCAAACAGGCCCCAGTGAGTTGATAAAGCACAGCCTGATATTATTTCAGATTAGGAGGCCCTAGAGCATTTCTTTTGTTTTCAACTTTTCCCTAATTAGTCAACTTAAAATAGACTGAGCTTGGTATGCATAATAGCTATGACAACATCTTCATAGCTCCAAACAATCTCTTTGCTTTCAAGATCCCTGGTAAGTGATATGTGCAGGCTTATCTCTCCTCTCTTTGAAAATGCTGTAAAGCAGGGATAATTTCAGGTCACTCTTGGTTTACACAAATAGCAATGAGAACAGAACCAGGACCAAAGGTCTTACAAGTATTGTCTACTAGACTGCAAAGCTGCAAAATGCTACATCACAGAAACTGGCCACTGCTGGGCCTGAGAAGTTTCAGGAAGTTAGAATTCCTCCCTTCATAATTCCTCATCATGAGAAGGTTTTTAAGCTCTAAATGACCCAAGACTCATCTTTTCAACCTCAGCATTTCCACAGAAAATGAGCTGTGACACTTTGAATCTAATACTCTTGCTACTATATACAACTGCACAAACTGCAAAAAGAATATGATAACTTCTGTTAGCTTAGGTGTTACTTTAGTTACATTCATATATCCTAAAATCCCAACAGAAATAGAACAAGTTAAAGCTATCTTGTGTGTTAAACAGGAAAAAAGCTCAATAGCAGAGAAAGTAGTGTAATAAAACTAATGGTAGTGATCTTCTCTAACAAGGCATTTTTCCTGTTGAGACAACCACTGCTTGGTGCTCTGCTCATGAAGTAGCATGACCTTCCCTTTACTGAATTCATCAGAACTTCAGAGGACCTGGACAATTAAAAAGTTGGATATCAGTGAGGAAGGATTTTTGAAAAAAATTGTAATTTAAGAATGCAATACATTAATTTGTGTGCATCTTAATAAATACTCTTTTTATTGAAAAAATTCAAATTGGAATGAAGCCATCAGCCCATATTTTCAATTAAATTTAGAGCTACAATAGGCTTGATGAGGACAATAGTACTCATACTAAAGAATGAGATACTCTCAATATAAAGAACAAAGTGATTCTTGGTTGCTTTTCCCTGGACATCTGGAAGTGTTTTATTTTTGTTTTTTATCCCAGCTTTCATAATTCTCAGACTTTCTAAACAACTATTTTTTCATTGGTTGAAGTGGAAATATTAAATTGAATAAAATGATGATATCTACTGAAAGCTTTTACTTTGACATGCATTAACTGCAGAAAGACCTTGGATAAGATAAACAGCATTCAATAATGACTTTATGTTCTGTCATCAATTCTTAACCCAAAGCTGAACACCAAAAAAAGGTCAAAATGCACACAAACGTGTACACTTCAGTTTGGTGTGCACTTTTTGGTCCAGGGAAATAATTTTCAGAGTAATCCAAAGCTTTAAGAAACAACTGAAAACCACAGAATTATTCAATTAAAATGACAAGGAGAATAGTTGCTTAGGGTCAGATGGATGCAGGAAAAAATTTCATCTGGTTTCAATATCATGGAAAATAAGACAATAGTTTTTGGAAGAGTGCATAGGGCTAAGCATTTACTGAGACTGAATGGTTTACTGATGTAATAACTTATAAGAAAAAGTGTCAATGCTGTTCTTACTGCATATTTGTATATCACAAGTAATTTTACTTATTTCAGATAAGCCCTGAGACTGGAAATACTGAAAACACTTCACTTATTCTTTTCTCTACTTAACACTGTTAACATACTTAGTACTTTTCTATATTCCAGTCTCTCCTGAAACTCAAACAAACATCAAAGATGAAACAGGAAACCTGTGGAACAGACTTACACCTCCTTTTAATGAAGTTTATTTTCAGGTTTGTTACTTTTTAAATTCCTGAGTCCTACAGTTGCAGACAAAAAAACTCCTGGAAGTGAGGAAGTCACAAATCATGTCTATGAAATATAATTTCACGTATAGCTCATCTTAAAAGCAACTCCTTGATACCTGTTACAGGCAAATTGTACATATATATAAAATTATTAGTTCATGTCATATCACTTTCTTTCCTATTCTCTATGCATATATCATTATCAGATTGATTATAGATGCAACGTCAGCTCTTATCTGATTAAGAATTCACATAACCTCTTTGGAAATTTGGGAGGGAAAGAATTATAATTTTTTAAAAACATTCCACCAGTGATTAAACATGTCAGCTAAGATAATTTAATTATAAGTTGACTACTATTTCATTTTTATTTGCTTGTCTTTATTTATTAAAAAAATAGAATTGTGGGGATTTTTTTTTGTTTGTTTGGGGTTTTTTGTTTGTTTTTTATTTTAATAGTCCCCTGTAGATATTGTGCAGGGTACGAAGTTGTGTTACCTATAGTTTGCATCTATCTTATTTTTTTGGAGAAAAGCCATTCTTGACAAAGGAAAAAAAATGTTTTAATCTGAAACTATGCAATGTTGCTATACTAATTGCCATATTCAGTATCAAGAATCAAAAAAGCAACAGGATGTAACAGGTAACACCTAGTTAACCTATAACTCTGCTGAATTATTATGTTTAAAGACATCCTACTTTATTACTTAATGTTGCAGTGAAGTAGAAAATTAATGTGGTCCTTCTAACCTGGTTAAACTGGAAAATACGTTTTACACAGATGTATTTAATGTTTTCTGACAAAGGAATTTGGTTAAAATCTTAAGAATTATACAAACACTATTCTTGACCAGGAAAAAAATTATTTTCTTATGTTAAAGTTGTTCTTTCTTTCTTTCTTTCTTTCTTTCTTTCTTTCTTTCTTTCTTTCTTTCTTTCTTTCTGCCTTTTGTTTTCCATTTTTGGTTCTACTTATCATCCTTTATTCATTATTTTAAAAGCTTTTATTTAACTGTTTCCTTTTCTTTTTTCTCCAAAGTCTTGTCATATTGTAGTAGTAGTAAAAAAAAAAAAAGTTTTATTCAGAATTGAAGGAATATTCTTCTTCATTTTCTCTCTACTGATTATTTCTGAGCATTTTTTTCCCCCGTAAAGCCTTCAGAATTAAGTAAGCTAAGATTAACTAAAATTGTCATTTTCAGTTGAAATCAGCCAAAAAATGCTTTTGATTTCCACATTACAATACCCAATACTTGAGATGTGCCTAGATGCTGCTCAGAAGTCGTCCCTGTGAAGCGCCCCAGGCTGAACTACTTTGGCTGTGCCACCACTTCAAAACGTTGGAGGACCACTGGAGACCTTCTCTTTCATTTGTTGTTCAGCAGAAATTTGGTTTCTTTGTGAAATCAGCCAGCCCATAGGTTTCACATACATTTCCAAGTGATATGGCCTGTAACACCAGCACCACATGGGGCTTGTCCTCACCACACAGTGCCTGTGCACAAGGACCAGAGAGGAGAGGACATTTCGTGAGGGGCAGCTGTTTTCCCTGCAGGCCCATGCAGCAACACTGCCTCAGGGGTAGATATTAATATTGCTGCACAGGGGGAAGACACATGGACACTCATTTAAATTACTATTACTTTAAAATTTCATTTAGGATGGAATATCATCCTCTAACATTCCTTTACGTGATTCTTTGCCCCTGTCCAGACATCACTGTGCCCTCCATGGCAGGCACAAGGGGCATCTGTGGAGAGGTGCTGGCAAGTGGGTCTGCAGGGGTCCCTTTGTGAGGGGACACCAGGGGCTGCCCCAAACTGCACACTTAGGTCTGCAATGGACCCACTACAGGTAAAATACTGAAGAAAGGACAAAAAACATCAGGGGAGAGAGGAGGGAATAAAGAGGGAGAAACAAAAGCACGGACCCCAGGGTGAGAGGAAAGAAGGAGGCACTTCAGGCTTGGGAGCAGATATTTCCCTGCAGCCCATGGAGAGGACCACTCCAGAACAGATATCCACACTATGGTCCATGAAGGACCCTTCCACTGGAGCAGGGGGATGTTTTCTGAAGGAACTACAGCCACTGGAGAGCTCAGACACAGCAAGTTAAAAGTGTGAGGATGAAGTAGCTGCAGAGGAGAACTGATAGATGGTGCACATAGACCCCACTCTCCCTGCACCACTCAGGGCTGGCCAGAGAAACCAAAAGTGAAGCTGAGTCTGGAAGAAAGATGAGAAAAGTTCTTATTTTAATGTTTGTCTTCATTTCTCACAATCCAACTCTATTTGAAGTGGCAATAAATTGATTTAATTTTCCTGAAGCCAAGCGTCTTCCACCCACAGTAGCAACTGGTAATCAGTCTCCCTGTTTTTATCTCAACCAATGATCTTTTTCACCCCGTTTGCTGTCCCTCCCCACTTAAGGGGCTGAGTGATTGGGTGAGTGAGTGAGCAAAGCAACTGAGTGGCTGGGAGGGAATCTGGCTGTTTGGCAAGACTAACTCACCACACTATCCTCTGTTTAAATTAGCTATCCAGACTTCTTTTGCAACATGGAATTGAGGTAATCCACAGTTGTGGAGTTTTGGTTTTTTGGGGGTTTTTTTGTTGCTTTTTGGTTTTTTTTATTCAGTTGTTTGCTTTTGTCTCATTTTTGATTGCTTTAGATGGCTTTCTGAGAAGGCTCCTAAAAATTCTGGAAGGTAAAGCTGGTTGACAACCTTCAGTAAACCCAGACCCATGATGTCTGAGAGGACAATGCTAGTGATTGCAGGTGAGTGCAGGAGTTTGCTCCTCAAGATTCACAGTGCCCCTGGGCATGCTCACTTACTTTTGGCAAGCACTGATCTTTAAATATTGCATTTTTTAACTTAATTACACTGATGGATTAGAGTGTTCTATGATCAATATAGGAAGGCTTTGGTCCATTTTTCATAAATATACAGACTTTTCACCTGTCTCATAACAATGATAATGGGAAAGTGCAGGGTTTGTAGGGTTTTTCTCCTTTGGCAAAAGAGGAATGAAATAACTTCATATGACTTAAAAGCATGATAAAACTGGCAGGGTTATAGTTACATCACAGAAATGTACTAAGGCATTCCCAAAAAGTACAGAAGTATATAGTTAGAGATACTATTGACTATGAAGATGTCTTATTTTAAAACCCCTAATGTAATTAGGAATTAATTTGTTTCTGCAACTAAGAAACCACTTTGAAGTCTCTGGTGACACTGTAAAAGAAATGAACTCTGTTACAGGTAATACAGTTACAGTGAAAGATTTAGGCCCAGCTGACAGTTTTAGATTGATGGAATCTGCCTACAAGTGCAAAACAAGCAACTGACACTAGTTAGAAGTCAAATTTGTACAAGATCTAATCTTGGTAGGAGATACTTACAGCAGATGCATTTATTTGTACAGAATCAACTGCAGCTAGGGGATGGAAGGAGAGTCTTGGTCATAAAAAATCAGATGAAATAACGAGGAATGGTCCTTGTGTTCTAGAGACACACATGTTCAACCAGGGTATGAAGTTAACAGAAAGGCTTACTCCAATACTGATTAATGACTAAACTCAAATAATCTCATAAGGCTTTAAAATAGGATGTATAGCAGACAATCAGGTGGAATAAATTTTTACTGAAAGAAACCTAAGTCAGTGTTAAATTCTGAAAATGGACCAATGGTGAAACTGTGAAAGTGTGATTGTGAAAAAATCAGACAGGGAAGCTACCAGCCCTTGCTTAATAACTGTGGCCATTGGCTGTAGAGAGCAGTTTCCCCAGAAAAAAAAAAGAGAACCCTGGAAAAATGCCGTGGGAAACCCCATTCTTAGTGCCATAAGCAGAAGGCAGATTGACATGCTCTCTATGGTAATTGTTACCAGAAAGTTCTCAATTCTCTGTGTTATCATAGCTTGATTTTTGGTGCAAGAATTGTAATATTCTTAATCATTGTCCCCTATTGGACCCTTCCCTCAGACCCCACGTTAACTCCCCTCCCACACTGGGGTGTATAACTACTCCTCTCTGGCCCTGGACTCTGCCTTTGCCCTTGTGCCTTTTGCGCCTTGTACTGCTTTGATTCAGTTCGCTCCAATACCGTGGACACCTTATTTTTTGTTATTTTTGTATTATTAAAAGTACTTTTCGGACAACTGGATCGAAGTTGTCTCTCTCCATTCAAGTCGCCATCAGGCTGAGTCACGAGGAAACTCAAAGGGGTCTGATAGTCTGGGCTCACATCCCAGGAAGTTTCAATTGACTTCATGTCCTGCCTCCCTACAGAGATGAGCAGGAGCCAGGAAGCAACTGTGATCTCTTAATCTCATCAGTAAAATCCAGATCTTGGATTTTTTCCCGAACGCTTGACATTTTTTCCCGATCACTGTTTCCACTGGAGAATTGCCCTTTGTTATCACCAGAGACCTTCTTCTCCCTCTTCTGTTGCCTTTCCCAATCTGTTCCTCATTCTTTTAATCCTCCTCCCTCTCAATTCAATTCTAATCACTTCATTAGCTTTAATCTTCTTTTCCCTCTGTGAAAACTATAACCAAATCATCCAACTTATAGACACACCTTCAGACTATTGGTGGCATTGGCCTGCCATAATCTCAGATATTTTGTTGGGTTTATCCATTTGTTTTGTTATTTTTATCCCTTGTATCTCTTTCTTTGCCCATACTTTCTTTTTATCCAATATAAACCTTTTGGTTGGTGGGCTTCTTTAGTTGGTTTTTTTTAGGAATTTGTGTATTGTTACACTTGAAAATAAAACTTGAACAATTGTGAATATGGTGTGAAAAGATGTAATTTGGAAGGACAGGAGTAGAGAAGAGTTTGTAGAAAGGAAAATCAGGATTCAAATATATCACAGATTCCAAGGCTTGAAAAAAAATCCTTGTTATAATCCAGTCTGACATCATGTCTGGTTGTTTGGCAAGAGCTGGAAGATTTTTTTTAAATTAATTGATGTTTTAACACTCTGATTTTTAGAAGGAAAAGCTTCAATCTGTTTTTTAAAATGTGTTGCAGAGATGCACATATAAAAACTGTTCCAATTCTTAATTAATCTCAGTGCTAAAATAAAACACAGTTTTATCCTAGTCTAAAATTGCCTGTTTTAAACTGTAAGTCATAGAAATATTTTATGCATTTATCTGATAAAGAGCATTCAAATCAATTTCCCTCCCCCATTAAATATTTTACATTGGTGCCAGTCCATCTTATAGACTTCTCTTATTTATATTCTTTGGTAAAGAAAAGATTATCCAGTCTTCTTTCTTCTTATTTTTTTTGCAATCCTCCTCAATTTTCCCTTAGCATTTTATTTACCCATATTAATATTTCAACTCTTGAAAAAGTTACTTGATTTTTCAATAACTTTCCGAGGTCAGTAGAAGGTGTGAAGATTTTCAGGTGTGTCCCTTTCAGGCCAGCCATTGTCATTAAATCTGGGATTATTAATATATCCCGAGTCACATATTTTGGAGAGAGACATTTTAGCTATGTATTACACCCACAGAGAGCCATGTTCTAATGTAATTTCACCTGATTTGTATGGGAGTAATTAGGATTAGTTTTGTTTGGATTTTTTTAAAGCAAACTTGCAAACTCTTGCCATTGATCTAATCTTATTTTAATGTTAATATTTAATTCATACAGACTCTTATCTCCTCTGTTTCAGTGGTCTTGCTGTATTATTGTCAGTATTGTTAATGAGGAAATAGCCTATTCTATAGTTGCTTCTACAAAGGAGAATGGAAATGGATATTAAGTATTTTTTTCCCCAAGGTTGCTAATTCTCACCTAACTCATGCAAATACAACATTCCAATTCTAACCATAGTGGTGCCCTCTGGATCTCTTTTGTAAATTCTGTTACTCTATTGACCAAAGATAAATATGTAAATCTGAAGAATTAAATGCTTAGGATTAGGTCAAGGATCACAAACTAAAAATGCAAACAAACAAACATTTCACAGATCTTCCAAGTTAGTGAGGACAGTACCTGAACTTTCTGTTGACTATGATAAATTTTCATTCTTCCTATTCATATATGTAATAGTAGATATTATATAAACTTTTATCTATGTAGTTTTAAAAGATACACTAAATTGTAGCAAAATTGTTGGGTGTAAGTAGAGCTAGAGAAAGAGAAAAATGAGATACAAATATAGCTATAAAATCAAGAACTAATTTGAGCACAATTGGAACAGCTCACTAATAGATTATGGAGGAATGAATACTAATGATATCTTATACAAAATTGCAGTTGTTTTTATGGAGTACTTCTCATTGAGCAGGTTATTAATATCTTCAGGGTAAATGAACCAAATATAATTTCTCTACATATACACACATCTAAAGGAGGAATGGATATAAGACACTGTGGTTGCATTGCTTTGAGTTGCAGTGACTCAAGACAACAAAATGTGCCTCAGAGATCATTAAAAGTTGACATACAGTGTTTTCCAGGCTGCTCTGGTTTATACTGGGAATATTAAATGGTTCCAGGGCATCTGGAATCAGGATGGCAAAACTTAGAGTCATTTCTACCCCTGGAGAGACTGATCTGACTCAGAAATGGTAATGCTGTTCAAGTTTATGGGATAGCTGGAAATCTCATATTTGCATGCAGCTGGAAATCTCTGAAAGACACTGAATGTTGTGTAGGAGAAACATCAGTTCAGAAATACTTTTGTATCTTTTCTTTTTTATGTGGCCTATGCTCTCACACTGGTATTCACAGATTTGTTCCTTTCTTTCTGTGATCTAAGTTATAAAATCCTTTTAAAAATTGCCTTCAACATAGAAGCAGAAATAAAAACATTCTGGAATGAAAGTAATTTTTACTCATTTATTCATATCTCAGGTAGCTTTGCTGTTTGTTTTTAAGGCAACCAGCTCAGTTCTACTGGTAATGGTTTTTTATCAAATACTTAGAAGAACGATATATAGATAGATATAAAATTTCTCTGACACATTATGGTGCCATAAGGTCACTTTAGTGAAGAACAGTATAAGCAATTTCTGATTATTGCTGGAGTTGCAGTGTGGCAAAAATCTTTCTTCATTAACAACTGACACTTCTTTATTTATGTGTATAATTGTAAAATTTTCTATAAACAAGAGAGATGATGAGAAATATATATTTGTATTTTCTAGGCTTTCCAGATTTTATTAACGCAGGTGAATTACAGGAAAGGTTGCTTGTTGTCATTGACTGACTCTTTAAAGCTTAAGTAAATTAAGTAATTAATGGATTTTATTAAATTATTTGAAGCGTAATTTCACAAAAGCCATTAAAACAAACAAACAAACAAAAACCAACCGAAAACCCCCAAAAACCAAATAAAAGTGAGTCCGAGTACAGGGGCAAAATTTGTTTAGCCATTTCTATTTATCCAAAAACAAATTTTTGAGTACCAACTCTGTTCCTAAACCAAAATAAGCTGCAAGAAATCACACATCATTTTACAAAATCAGGTGCAGCATACTGTAAATGTGAAAACAAAAATCAACCTAGACAATGTTTTGCAGTGTTTTCCATGTCCAACATCGTCCAATGGGGACTACTTAATTCCACACAGCAAATTCATACTGTATCTCCTACATATATTTGAAACCAGGATATATTTCAAATCAGTAATGGAAAATGGATTCCTGAAGAATTGGATTCTTGGTAAAATAGTGTCTCTGTGTCTCCAAGGAAAGTGTTCCTAGAAGCTGGATGAAGTCATGTTAGGTATGTTGAAACAGTTGTGATTAAATGAAAAGAGTTTGAAAATGCAAGAAATTAAATAAATGTTTCTAATTCAGTTCTCCTGTTCATTTCTCTTATATGAAAGGCTGTAGGCAACAGAAATAATTCTTTCCATTTCAACAAATGCTGGACTTCTTCCAGAGTGGGGCTAGTTCCTATCAGATGAATATTGTCATATGAGTGGATGTGGCACTCGAGGACACGTTTTGGTGGTGTACAAGACTGGCAGTTGAACTTGAACTTAGAAGTATTTTTCAATTTTAATAATTCTGTCATTCCATTAAACATTTTTGGCACAGTTCACTCAGTCCACAACCTCTTGTTTTAGGCTTAAGTTTGTCAATGAAGTGACTCTTTATATGATACAATTATCTCATTCCTTTTACCATGGAACAAATATTAATACAAATGGGTACAATTGAATTATGAATCAGAAGACTATTTAATGGATAATCTCCAAAATAATGCAAACATAATGAGAATATCTGATAAAACTGCTAAGAGTATAAGATTATTATTTTATTGCTCTCCTAAAATTTCTTTTTCTTTGTATTCAAGTACAGTTGAATCAGTTGGTTTTTTTAACAATGTATATAAAACATAACTCTTCCTGGATTTTCTTTAAATATTCATCCAGTATCTTTCTGATGAACTTAACATGGGCTTTTTCTTTGCATGTAAGTAAATTGCTGAGAGAAAGGAGTCAGGATAAAGAAAATTACATCTCTTGTAATACACAAATGTATTAGAATAATCACAGATACATTATTCTTTCCTAAGCTATATTTAAAAAAAAAAAGAAAAAAGAAGCATTTAAATAATGAATCAGAGATTAAACTCCATTTTTATTCTCTCTACTTTTTACTTTCTTTTGCTTTAAGTAAAATTTCAAAATTCTTCTTTGAACGGATCAGAATCTCATTGCAAGAGATTTCTGAGATAACGGTGCCTGTCAAGTTCATATTTTGGAGGCAGAAAGGTCATTGGTCTTATAATACCAGAGAAATACATTGTTACATCATGCTAAACTATTCACCAAAGACTTTGAGAAAGTAAATCTGTAATTCAGGATAACAAAGGAATTACAGTTAGAAGGCATCATGGTAACTGCATTGACAATCTGACCAGCACTGACCATATCCACTGCATGTTCTGCAGCCTTCTCCCTGTGTGCCAGAGTTCCCAATTCCTCTTAATAACCCCTCATCTCTTTTGCCTACTTTTGCTAGAAGCTTGTTGTCCACTGCCACTTCGCACCTGTCACCTTCTCCATCACCTCCCTGTTCCATCAATTCATCATAAAAATTCTTGTCATTGTGCCTTACTTACTCTCAGATATCTAATACATATCTGCATCTTATAGTTACCCACATCTGTATTCCCTACCCTTCTCCCCTCTTACCTGTATCTCCATTCCTTGCTTTCCTTTGACATCTTCCTTTCACTGTTTTCTCATGGAAATAAACAATTCAGGGCCTGAAGATCTCTAAAGTGTTTAGGATAATGAATTGCAATTGTAGGTACAATGCTGTTAAGCAACTGGACACTTGCAATTAGCAATTGATTAGCTGACAATTATGCAGGTAGGTGAAACAGATGGCTGTGTTAATCATTTGCAAGAGCTGAACACATTCCTTTCTTCCATTTCTGTGACACCAAAATTGGCTAAATTTTTCCCCCATTATATAGAAAAACCTCTGCAGCTTTAAAAATGATTAGATAGTTAATAATATGTACCATGCTTCTTCAAGTGAAAAAAGATAAATGATACCAAGCCTCAGCTCACCTGACTTTGCTGTATCAGATTGTACAGGTAATAAAACTGAGGGTGAAAAGCCATATGTAAATGTTTTGATAACATTCTTCCCTACAACTTGAGAAGAGTTAGGCAGCTGCCTCATCTCAAATCAGTGAGCATTGGATGTGTCCTTATGAAAAATTAACATAATGTATGTGGTTACCCTAGCAGCTGTCCCTGCTTATGCTGAAGTCCACAAGGGAACTTCTGCCAAGATCAGTGGAAACAGGCTCAAGCCCTTAATATCATCCCTTATAGCAATTGTTGTTCACAGTTTTCTGTCATGATTAAACTGTGTCTTAAAAATGGAAGGAGAGAACAAACCACGGAAATAATTGTTTTAAGTGGAAAAATGCTGATCCTATATTCTGAACTGTGCATACACTGATGATGAAATTTTACAACTAGCTTATGCTAAGTAGTTGGAGTCAAGTAAAAATTATTGCTTGAATATATTTTTTTAAGAGCACATAGTTAATTTAATTACATCTTAACTGTACAAGCACAACACCTTAAAAAATACATAAGCATTATTCAAATAATTAATCTCAGAAAGTGTTTTGGTAATGCCTGCTTCTGTAACAATATTCCTTAACTGATTGACTCAATCTGTCAAGGAAACCTTTTCCTATTGAGCCAAACCACTAACTTTGTTTCGCTCTGATAGGTCAGATCAGCTTCTTTAGTTCCTCTCTTATGAAGCTAGCAAGGAAGGCAGAAGGGTCCTAGTCCTGATGATGAAATAACTGTGTGCTACATCCACTTTTCTTTTTAAATTGGCTTTTATAGAAAAAAAAATGTAATAAAGTGAGAATTGTTTACTGTTTAATCTCCTATAACTCAAAAAGCTGTTGAAACTATCATGGTGAAAACTTCCTTTCATGAAGATTTTCTTTCTGGATTGCAAAACTAAGTTTTAGACTTCAAGACTTTAAAACCCTCAGTTTTGAATGGAAATTATTACAATAGTTTTATTGTTCTGGTGTATATAATAGAGACACAGCTTTCTGGAATGAAGAAAACAACAGCACAGGAACTACTTCAATAATGCCCTAACATTTAAATGTTGCAATTCATAAGAATCATTCCATTCAGCCAAAAGTTCAAAACTTTTTTTGTTTATCTGATAAACATTAGTTTTTCATGAGCTTCTAAAAATGATTCTGTAATGTGCATTCTGTGATTTCTGTGCTTTTGAAGAGAAAAATCTAGATCCAATAATAGGTACCTTATCTAGAAAGCCTGTAATCTACTATTTTCTTGTTCAGGCTATATCTCAGGTAATTGACCTGCACCTACATACATGCTGTCTTCAAAGAAATATAAACTTTCTTCTTGTATTCCATTTGCTGATAGATCAGATATTTGGAAGCCAGTTGCGATTCATGGATCTATGCAAGTTTATGCCAGCTGAGTAACAGACCATAATCCACCATCCCTCAGTTTATCTGAAAGTAAAAGACTTCTTTTCACACACCAGTTATGTCTGCTAAGTGACAACAGTGTATTTATCCAGCACGTCATTTACAAAACCCAAATGCTTAAAATTGAGGAAATGAAATGTTAAGGATGCCATAAATCTTAGTGCTCAGAAGGAGTCTAAACCAACTCTTACTTAAATCCACATGAGTCTTTCCACTTATTTCAATCAGAGCTGGACTTAGTCCATAATAAACAAGTATTTTGTCAAATGTTCGGCCAGATATGCCACTAAGGGATGCTGATCTGGGCATATGAATGGCCTAATATGACAGAGGCCATAGCAAGAGGGTGTTGCGTTCTAAACATTTTATGTAAATACAAATTCTATGAGGAGCTCAGGAAAAATTGCTGTAGTCAAAACCACCATTTCCCAAGTGTGGGTATCAGCTATCTTTCTCTTCTCTGATTTATAGTATTGCATCACTTATTCAGATCAAAGAATCTGAAAGACAAGAGGAAAAATCTGGCACTTTTCTTCTCACTCACTTAGAATCCTTATTATGAAAGGTATGAATGGTCTATCACTTTTCACTACCTGCAATCTATGTACTTCATAAACCTCCAATGAAATAAAGCTTTTTTTCAAGCATTTGAATAAATGCACAACTATGTAGTAAAAATTGTGGCATAGTATGTACAAAAGCAGTTCATCTTTCTCATTTTTTGAGTATTGAGTTTCTTTTAAACCCATAGAACCATAGCATCTCTTAATAGCGCTGTGTGAAGTGTTCTAATTCAAAATTAGCAACAATGAAATTTATATTCTCTCTACAAAGCTTGACAACACACAGTAGCTTGGAGCACCTTAAAGTAACTAACTTTAACATAATAATATTTTAAATGTAGGCAAAAACCTTTCAGACTTATTCATTCTATTGCATGGTAAACTCCTATTAACAATATGGTTAAAGAAAAAGAACTTGAAGGATTCTGCACTTACTTCTTCTGAGGGAGTGTAATTACTTAGCATTTATTTTTTTTTAAGGATTGTTTTTTAAGATGTCATTAACCTTTCTAAATTCAAATAATATAAAGATATGGCTAAAATAGAGTAGAAATATTCAAGCAGGACTCAATAGTTAAAAGATTGCTCTGTACACATAGACTGGAGTGGCAAAAGCTCTTTATGGAAAAGAAGCAGTAGGAGAAACCCTCATAGAAAGATCATTAAAATGCAGCTGGTCCAAATCTCTGGACTTGTCAAAAAGTATGTCAAAGAAACTTTTATTAGGCAGTGACAAAATTAGTCTACCATAACTCAAATTACACATATCTAAAGACCCCATTTTTTCTGTATCGAACTCACATTGTCAAAATGATTTCTTTTCCTAGGTGAATGGAGAGGTGGTTCAGTAGACTCAATTTTCATTACTTTTCTTGAAATAAAAGCTAGTAATCAGGAAAGAAAAGCATAGAATAAGTTATTCGCCAGAAACATCATGCATGAAACATTTGCATGATAGTATAATTAAATGATAATAGACACAATATTTTACAGGAGCATTCCAACAGGTTTTATTTATCCAGAAAACAGAGATGGTTTTAGGCTATGATCTTCAACACTGTAACTGATCTATCCAGGAGAATAACAGATACTATCACAATATGCTGAAGAATTCTTCTTTTTCTTATGCAAATGATAAGATGTTAAATATAGCTTATATCACAGGAAATCCAGTAACTTCCTTAAGAAATAAAATAAATTGAGTCCCTGAACTACTTGTAATCTTAATATAGCTTTGATACAACTAGCAGGACAAAAAGAGAAGGTGGTGCAATGTATATGTTCCCTGTACTTCCAACCTGCTTACTTCCCACCCTCTTGGTGGTTTTATATATTCAACATATTAGCTCTGGCTCAGCATTACAGGCTGTATCTGGCTCCTTAAATCCATACATAACATCCACTGTATTGTATGTTAAGCCTGATCCAGAGCATGATATGTTTTTACACATTTGAACTCAGACTATAATCTTGAAGCACTCATTGGACACGGATCCAGACTTTTGGTGCCTCTGGTTGGCTTGCTTTTATCGTGAATTTTAATGGTGAAAAAATTGCATCTGTTCCTAACTGCCTTTCAGCTGTTAGTCACTGCTGCATAGCTGATACCAGAAACAGATGGGGAAGAGGCGAGACATTCTTTTTGTAATCAGTTCATGAACTCAGCTGGGACAACAGTTTGTGGAATAAATGGCAGTGCTTCTCTATGCTTGACCTCAATCCCAGTCTCAACATCAAGTGAAGACCATCTGAGATGGCTCTGGTTGGTTGCACAGTGCTGCACTTGAGCTGATAAGCCTCAGTGGAGATGGCACAGTTTTGCATGAAGTTAGTCCTTTTGTAGAAATTTCTGTATATATGGAGCAATTAATCTGCAATCCAGATAAACCATCTACACTGACTTGTGCATGTCCATACCTGAGAGGGTCTAGATATGGTCATTCACATGTACAATAGGCAAGATACTTAGCATTATTCACATTTAGTTTTTTCTGAATTTTTATCAGATCTGATTTAGTTTTTCAGATATTGTGATGGATGATACTCATTCCGCTTGTAAATGTTGTGCTCAAAGACAGCACCTAGGAAGTAGAGAGGAAAGTTGTCTGTTGCATTTTTCAGATATTGTACTCTATAACACTCTGGGGGATAGAACCTTCTGAATGGAAGTGAGGGATTTGCCCTGTGCTGAGAGCAAATGAGCATAGAAAATTACTTTGGGTAAAGAAATTTCCAAAGCTTGGTGTCTTATAAGGTGGTAAAACAAAAGATTGATGATTATATATTCACAACTTGAATACAAAACCTTTTTCTGTAAGCCTAAAGAAAACTGGATTTTTTTTAAACTTAAAACATAGCCCAGTGTGTGATTAGCCTCACTTGCAATGAGGGTGTGTCCTTGCTTTGTAGTACTCAACCTGGAGGTCACCTTATCCATCAGGTCCTTTTCAGCAACCTCCTTTTCAGCCAGTCACTTCTCAAACATGCGCCAGTACGTGGGATTTGCTGTGCTAAATGGAGCTTTCCACAGGTGTTGACCACAGATTTCTCAGGGTAATTTCAGACTGAGGCTTTTCTAATGTCAATGTAAACTGTTGCCTTAAATTAAAATAATTCATAGGATGCATTTTGTTTCATCATCCAGGTAAATGATGAAAATGTTTGATAAAAATGGGGCCCAGTGTCAATACTAATGTACTCTGCTGATAGTCCATCTGTGCTCATATTATTTTACTTGATGTATGTATTACATTTGATAACATTATTATTGGTTTGCCTTCGAGGATTTAAAACAATTTTTTGCAGGTGTGTTACTAGTTTATGGATTGTAGCAGAGGGTGATTAGGGACCTTTTTGTTGGTTTGTGTTTTGTTGTGGTTGGTTTGTTATTTGTTTTAATTAACTTATTTCTTATCTAGCCAAAAATGTATTATTGCCAGTTTTATTACCTTCTCTTGCAGCTGGAAAGTAACATCTTCTACAATAATAAGCTCTTTCTTTGCTCCTTGACTTCACCAATCTCTTTAAATGACTCTGTGGTCTTTAGGATTCAGACACCCATGGAAAGAACATCTTCAGTTTCTGTGTTCCTCAGTGTTACTCTGTCTGCCTAACCTTGAACTATGTCTTTGAGAGGAATGGTTGGCCATTTAGTCTGAGGTACCTTTTCACTAGAGGACTTGCAGGTATGTCATGAGGTTAAAAATGGTATTATGCAGTTTAGTACTTATTTGGGCTTCCTGCTTCCTTGAAAAATAACCTAAATTTTCATGAAAAACATGGCATGCAGTGTTACTGAACACAGTTGAATGTTCTACTTTTGTTTCTCTGTCTAGTAATCACAAGAAGAAACTGTTGTTTCACAAAGACATTCTTCTTCTGCTTATTATTGTAAATAATATTCTTCACCAAATAAAAATTTTGACTGTAAGAAATGACAACAATTAGTACTGATTAATTAATACTGATTAATATGGATTAGTACTGATTCTTGTTTTCTATATTTCCCCTTAGCAGGGGCAGAGACAAGATCTATCTGACCAAGTGAGATTAAAGTGTCTTTGCCAATAGGCTGGCCTACCTGGTGAAGAGAGTTTTAAACTGGGAATGAAAAAGAGAGAGATGATGCCCATTTCAGTAAGAAAGTGGTGAACAGGGTTGGCTATCAAAGAGTGCAACTGTGGACAAGAGAAACCTCTTAATTAAAAAAAAACAACACTGAAAAGTGGGCCATCCCAAATGTTACACACAAAGGAAATACTTCTGCACTTTTCTCAGGAAATCAGAATGAATGGAGGCCATCTAATGTAGGCACATCAGGTTCTGCCTGTGAAAGTGTGATCAGAGTTAGCCAGCAGAAGAGAGTCAGTGAAAGCTGTCTGCTACCAGCTGCCTGATCAGGGAGAAGTAGATGAGACCTTCTTCAGATAACTGGGGGAAGCCTCACTTTCACCAGTCCAGGTCCTCATGGGACCTTTAACCAACTGAGAACTGCTGGAGCATTCCTAGAACACAAGCAGTTCCCAGAACATGAGCAATTCAGGTCTTCACCACTGCATGCTGGAGGCCAGCTGGCCAAAAGGAGCTTTGCAGGAAAGGATTTGGGGGTTCCGGAGAGCAAGAAGTTGATGATGAGCCAGCAATGGCAGTGTGTCTTTTTGCAGGAGGGGTCTAAGAGCATCCTAACAAAGTCCACAACAAAGAGAGCTGATGGCTGGATAAGGTAGATCCTTCCACTTTACCACACCTGGAGACCTGTGCCCAGTGCTGCACTCCTTGTGTCAGGAGAGATGTGGACACAGTGGATCAAGTCCAGAGAAGACCCATGGAAATGATTAAGGGCTTGGACCACTGGTTACATAAGGAGAGGATGAGAGGGCTAACACTGTACAGTGTGGAGGAGGATAAGCACAGGGAACCTTATCAGTGTGTGTAAATACATTACAGGATGAAAATAGAGTATGGGATCAAATACTTCTCAGTGAATGGACAGAAGGCAATGGGCACAAAATAAAGCACAAAAAAAAAATCGTTTAAATGGAGGAAAATACCTTTTTTCACTGTAACGATAACCAAACATTGGAGCAAGTTGCCCAGAAAGGTTGTGGAGACATTAAAAACCTGACTGGGGAGGTTCCCAGGCTAACTGCTCTAGATGACCATTCTTGAGCAGAGGGACTAGATAGTTTCCAGAGGTATCATCCATCATCCACTGTTTGGTGACTTTATGAAGATAATTCTTTGCAGAAAGTGCAACAATATATCTTGGCATTGTTTGTTTTGCAAGCTCATAATCTGAGATAAACTTGCTAAAAATTATACTTGATTTCCCAGAAAAGAAAAAAAAACCCAAAAAAACAACAAACCCAACAAAAACCAAACCAATAAACCTGCTCAGAATGAAAAGGTCAAATGAATATACAATCTTTATTGAAAAGTCATGAAACCATAAACTGAAATATGTAAATACATGAATAAAAATATAGCTAGAGCTATACAGTAAATATTAGAAGGCTTTAGTGCATTTTCACCAAAGCATCATGTGGGTTACCATGAATTACTTAAGGCTGTGTCTCAAGATATAAATAAGGCAGGGATCTAACTTTGTTTCACAACTAAAACATTTCCTGTTCCTAGGAGACTGTGTGCAGACATTAAGTACCTACGTAATTTAAAGGAGGAGAGGTAGTTCCATTGGTTTATATAGGTTACTTAATTAAAGTCACATCTAGGCATGTTTATAAACTAAAACTTGTTCAGAATCACAAATGCATCATTTTCAATTTTATGCCTTGCTCTATAAAATTACTATTTTTTCCTCCTATCACAAAATTTCTTGCTGCTAATTCTTTAAAAATTCAATTCTACACTTTTTAATAAATCATTCCAAATACCTTTTCTTAAAATATACATATCAATTTTAAGTACAATAAATCTGATTTCAAGAAGGTAAGCTCTTAAAAAAATCCAGTCTCAGTTGATTATTTCCCTTGTCTCCTTGTGCTCTAGAAGAAAATACTGTGTGGGGATTACAGCTTTGTAGAGCTCAAAATTACAGTAAAGAGAGTAAATTTCTACAGCCATCGCCATCATGTTTAGTTTTATATCATTTTTCATTCAAACCTAACATTTAATTAAGGTTAGCAGCAAATTTTAACTTAAGTAGTAGATTGTAATCTATTAATAACACCCCAAAGAGAATAACTTAAACAGATAAAATTTAGAGAAATAATAATAAAATACAGAAAATCCAAGATATCTTGGGTTTGATAAATAAAAACTAAAGAAGAAAAAAAGCATGAAAATCACTGTGGGTGACACTCATGTCCTGACTTTTTGCAATAAAGCCAGTTGACNACTCATGTCCTGACTTTTTGCAATAAGCCAGTTGACTGCAAAAGTACCTATATATATATATATATATGGAAATGTTTATATGTGTGCGTATTTGCTTTAAATCAGTCAAAATAACTTTGTCTGAAAAAAAAGAATGGGTAAAAAGTTCCCCTTTTATGTTTTTATGTTTCTCTTTTACTGCAGTAATATTTATGCAGTATTTCACTCCTGAAAACTACCCAAGACCAGTTTTGAAACTAAATCAATGACATGTATTATTTTTTTTTTCTCAAGCAAACTGTCCTCCCATTTGTGTCCTTCAAAGTAAAATTTGCCATTCTGAATGCATATACATAGCTAATTAGCTGTTGCCATGTGTGAAACTTTGTCATATCTGTGTTTCACTGTTGTTCAGTTCAAATCTTTAAAAATGTGTATTAATGAGTAAAGTTTGTTTTGTTTACTGCTGGCTTTCCTTGGAGCCAGCAGTTGTGAAACCCTGCTTTGCTCTTTACGGTGAACCTTGCCAAAAATGTTAGTCTGCAATAGTGCCAGGGCTTTCACAGCTGATGGACTGAAAATCTGTTTTCCTACCAAAACAGAAATAATCACAAATGCTGAATCCTGAGGCTTTAAAGCAGATATCACAACTTCATTGCAAGGATCAAAGCAGCCTTGCTTTGTAAATTTGATTAAGTTGCATTTGACAGGAAATGATTGTAAATAAAATATGTTTTGAAAAAATATATGGGTGGAATACTTTAAGTCACCTCTCTCTTTTCTTCAAATCCTTTGTGCAGGTGGCCATTGGGATGGAAAGCAGGAGATGAGTTTCCCAAACATTTAAGCCCAATGCCCAGCAAAGGTTCTTTGGTAACAACAGCTTGCCCAACAGGAATGGTAAGGATAGTTTGCTTTGCACCAGCTATGTGTTGAACCAACAAACATTGAACCCCATGTGCTGCTAGCATCCTTACTGAGATAGATGAGATTCCTAGAAACCTTATGTCTAGCAGTAGGTATTACCATATGGCTCACAGTGAAGTGCAAGAATTCAGTAATGCAGTGATGGAATAATCTGCTCATACGAGAAGCTTTCTGTGAGCATTTGCAAGAGAATGTTCTTGGTATGAGTTCCGCTAAATAATTTATTTTAGTGGCATCATCTTGGAAAGGCTTCACAAAATACATGAAGTGAAAAAATAAGGAAAAAAACCTTAACAGAAAGATATTAAATCTGTAAATGAGTGCACCTAGAAAAAAAAGAAAACTTCCTGAAATTATATGTAATAGAGGAAATGAAGAGAGGTACTGTGTAAAAGCAATAAACAATAAAGAAGTGTTCTTTTGTCTGTTGTAAGTGTGAAAGACGAAAAATTCTGAGACAAGAATAGCATAGTGACCATGTCATTATTCTGTCTGTGACAATTAAAACATGCATATAACCTATGATTAGTTATGAGCATATTTTAAAAGAAAGAAATGCATTTTGATGTGGAACCTCTGAGTAAAGCTGAAGAGTTTGTTTATTCTACTAAGCATTTGTATAGAAGGACTGCAAAAGACCAAAGAAGACAATTAGTTGATGATTTAACTCATGGCTCTCTTAAGTGACTCTTATTTCACTTGTTTCTTCTGATACAGTTCTCTGCATTTTATCAGACTTGTTATCATTAAAATTCTGGAAAATGTAGATAAAAATGTTTTTGAGTAATTAAATTTTATTCACAGCATTTTAAAATAACCTCTTACAAGGAACATTTTTAATTCAAATGTGCTCCAGCTCTTCAATTAGTAAATTATTATGACCAAAAGTACAATAGGAAAAAAGTCATCTATTTTTCTGGATCAACTGGAGAATTTGGAAATGGCTTTCTTAACTATTGCACCCATAGTTATTGTTACATGGTTGATTATTTTTAGTTATCCAGCCCCAATTAATATTAATAGGGAAGTAATAGGATTAATTTGTTACAGTTATAAGCTACCTCAGAAAATTTACACCAGTGGGGAAAACTAAGCAGGAGAAATTAATTCTGTAACTCTTGTTCTCTTCATGAGCAAAAACCCAAAAAGGATCACAACGTCGAACTGNGCATGAAAATCACTGTGGGTGACACTCATGTCCTGACTTTTTGCAATAAGCCAGTTGACTGCAAAAGTACCTATATATATATATATATATGGAAATGTTTATATGTGTGCGTATTTGCTTTAAATCAGTCAAAATAACTTTGTCTGAAAAAAAAGAATGGGTAAAAAGTTCCCCTTTTATGTTTTTATGTTTCTCTTTTACTGCAGTAATATTTATGCAGTATTTCACTCCTGAAAACTACCCAAGACCAGTTTTGAAACTAAATCAATGACATGTATTATTTTTTTTTTCTCAAGCAAACTGTCCTCCCATTTGTGTCCTTCAAAGTAAAATTTGCCATTCTGAATGCATATACATAGCTAATTAGCTGTTGCCATGTGTGAAACTTTGTCATATCTGTGTTTCACTGTTGTTCAGTTCAAATCTTTAAAAATGTGTATTAATGAGTAAAGTTTGTTTTGTTTACTGCTGGCTTTCCTTGGAGCCAGCAGTTGTGAAACCCTGCTTTGCTCTTTACGGTGAACCTTGCCAAAAATGTTAGTCTGCAATAGTGCCAGGGCTTTCACAGCTGATGGACTGAAAATCTGTTTTCCTACCAAAACAGAAATAATCACAAATGCTGAATCCTGAGGCTTTAAAGCAGATATCACAACTTCATTGCAAGGATCAAAGCAGCCTTGCTTTGTAAATTTGATTAAGTTGCATTTGACAGGAAATGATTGTAAATAAAATATGTTTTGAAAAAATATATGGGTGGAATACTTTAAGTCACCTCTCTCTTTTCTTCAAATCCTTTGTGCAGGTGGCCATTGGGATGGAAAGCAGGAGATGAGTTTCCCAAACATTTAAGCCCAATGCCCAGCAAAGGTTCTTTGGTAACAACAGCTTGCCCAACAGGAATGGTAAGGATAGTTTGCTTTGCACCAGCTATGTGTTGAACCAACAAACATTGAACCCCATGTGCTGCTAGCATCCTTACTGAGATAGATGAGATTCCTAGAAACCTTATGTCTAGCAGTAGGTATTACCATATGGCTCACAGTGAAGTGCAAGAATTCAGTAATGCAGTGATGGAATAATCTGCTCATACGAGAAGCTTTCTGTGAGCATTTGCAAGAGAATGTTCTTGGTATGAGTTCCGCTAAATAATTTATTTTAGTGGCATCATCTTGGAAAGGCTTCACAAAATACATGAAGTGAAAAAATAAGGAAAAAAACCTTAACAGAAAGATATTAAATCTGTAAATGAGTGCACCTAGAAAAAAAAGAAAACTTCCTGAAATTATATGTAATAGAGGAAATGAAGAGAGGTACTGTGTAAAAGCAATAAACAATAAAGAAGTGTTCTTTTGTCTGTTGTAAGTGTGAAAGAGGAAAAATTCTGAGACAAGAATAGCATAGTGACCATGTCATTATTCTGTCTGTGACAATTAAAACATGCATATAACCTATGATTAGTTATGAGCATATTTTAAAAGAAAGAAATGCATTTTGATGTGGAACCTCTGAGTAAAGCTGAAGAGTTTGTTTATTCTACTAAGCATTTGTATAGAAGGACTGCAAAAGACCAAAGAAGACAATTAGTTGATGATTTAACTCATGGCTCTCTTAAGTGACTCTTATTTCACTTGTTTCTTCTGATACAGTTCTCTGCATTTTATCAGACTTGTTATCATTAAAATTCTGGAAAATGTAGATAAAAATGTTTTTGAGTAATTAAATTTTATTCACAGCATTTTAAAATAACCTCTTACAAGGAACATTTTTAATTCAAATGTGCTCCAGCTCTTCAATTAGTAAATTATTATGACCAAAAGTACAATAGGAAAAAAGTCATCTATTTTTCTGGATCAACTGGAGAATTTGGAAATGGCTTTCTTAACTATTGCACCCATAGTTATTGTTACATGGTTGATTATTTTTAGTTATCCAGCCCCAATTAATATTAATAGGGAAGTAATAGGATTAATTTGTTACAGTTATAAGCTACCTCAGAAAATTTACACCAGTGGGGAAAACTAAGCAGGAGAAATTAATTCTGTAACTCTTGTTCTCTTCATGAGCAAAAACCCAAAAAGGATCACAACGTCGAACTGTACCCTTCAGGAGAAGGAGGTACTCCAGCAAAATACTAAGGTTGCTGTCAAATGTCACATAAACCTTAATTAATCTGACATAATCTAACCTTTTAAATTAGACACCTGAGGTAGGAGATTATTTCAGTGTAGGAGTACTCCTACGCTTCCCCTGTAGTCAATGAAGAAAGAAAGGCATCACTGAAACATGACTCAGGTTTCTGATAAGATGACTCACTGTGAAGTCATGTATTTCACTTTTTGTTAACTATTTAAGAAGCACCAGTGTTGTAAATTTGTTGTCTGAAAGTAGATGAGAGAAATCCCTAAAGCATCTAGTCAGCCAATGAAAAGAGCTGAGCCTCTCCACTGAATGATTCCTTCTACTCTGGCAAAGATCTCTAACACACATTCTAGAAGTGCTAAGTGCAGTCGTGCTATGGAGGCCTAGATGATTAGTTCAGGCTCTAATAATATTATATATTAAATAGATAAAGTTAGGTGGGGCTAATCTTTTCCTTAAACTAGTTTCTTACCCAAGTACTTCACTAGGAAAGCTGAAGCTAAGGGGAATGAACCTCATGCAATGCAAGCGCTAGAGTGCAGTTGTTTTGTGGGTTTAAGAGAGGCATCCACAGTGACTCTTGAGTTTCTGAGGGTCACGCATATTCTTTCATTTTTTCAAATATTCAAGTGTATCTATAATACCACAAAAGTGAAAGCCTAAAAACTAGGCTATTCAAAGTATTCAGCCCTCTATAAATATAGCTACTTGTAAGAGACATCCTTAATCACCTCTCTGCTGCTTTAGTCTTAATGACCTTTCAAAATGTGGCTCCATGTGGCCAATTAATGTCCTTATATTTTTTCCTCTACTAATTTCTTTAACTTTATAGCTTTTGAATTAAAATTGAGCTATAGCTGAGTTCTACTGATAGATACAAATCAGACAGTTGAGAAACAAAATCTCTCCTGTACAAAATTCTAAAATATCTTTTAATTGTTTCTTCACTAAAGGCAATCTTCTCTCCCCTTCTCAGGCAAACAACATACATATCCTCCTAACACAGCACTGTGACAGGTGTAGGGTTTCAATGTTGTCAGTTATAATCCTTTATATGTCACACCTTCAATCATGCAACGGGCCATGCATTTTAAACAGAAGTCTGTTTTCTAGTCTGTGGCAACAGAGTGCCAGGACATACACTGTACAACCATATGGGTGTCTCTTTGCAGGACATATGTTGTACATCCTTAGGCAGTAAAGCAATTAACAAGCAACTGTAAAGTAAATGTGATCTCCTCTGAAAAGCTCCAGAGCAGCTTTCAGTTTTTACAATTATATTGCTAATTTATGCCATGAAGAGATTCAGAATGTCAGAGGCAGGTATAGAGATCATAAATGAAAGCCACAATAAGAGGTAAATACAGGTTTATTTTCAGCAACAATTATAGTATTTTTTATGTTAATAAAGCATTATGAAACTGAAAATGTTCAAAAAAGTAGTAACATTCAAAGGATAACATAAGTATCTATAAAGACACAGTAGATGAAAAACACCATTTAATATTTTTATGACAAAGCAGAAGGCAATCATAATGATCAATGGCATTTTTTTTTTTTTTGCTGGCCAATGTTTATACAGAACACCATGGGAGAAAACTATTTTTATTTTGCATTTTCTACTGCTGTGGTGAATCTACTCTTGAGCCTTCTGGTGGTCACAGCTCAACAGAGGCAGGGCAGCCACTGCTCCGTGTGCCCAGCTCTGCTCAACAGTGGCTGCTCTGCAGCTGACTCAAGCTCACAGATAGAAATAGATCTTCCTGGTAGCTGACCCTGGACCAGTCTCTCCAGGAGGCTTGGACCTCCTACTTCCTCCAGCAGCCAACTTTCAAACCCTCTTTTCTCTCCAGTGTCCAGCTCTTGGAACTTCCTCTGAATAACAGTTCTGGTGAATAATTATGTGCTATACAAAATCAGCTATCATTGATTTCCAATCTGACAACTTTAACTTCAGCTGAATATGCTATTTTCTTTTGTTAGAAAAGAAGCTCACAGTATGCCTTTTTTTACACTACTATTTGTTTTTCTCCTATTTTATTACAAAATTTTTATGCATTATTTTCTATGTAGGCAATCTTTTCACCACACTTCATGTACATTTTTTCATGCTCTTAATTACTACTGTTAGCTTTCTCGTAATATTTTCTAGCATGTAGCTGGGAATCTTGCAGTCAAATATTCTTGTCATTTAAGCCAACATAGCATCTCACAATGCAACTGAGCAGAAAAAACACCAAAAATTAGAAATGTATCATTTCACCTCTAGGAAAAGTGTGGAATAGAAATCAGATCATCTGAAAGATGAAAAATAAGATCCACTGACTGATATTATTGCTCGGTGGTAAGGTAAATGTTATCCACTGATTTGCTCTGCCTGTTGCAGGGACAGAAAATGCCAGTATTCGGGCTATGAGAAGCCTTTTATACCCAAGAGGTGCAGAGTACAAAAGGTTAATGACAGGAAAGGTGAGTGAAATAGGTGCTTCTCTTTTGTGTGTTTGAAGCTAAAAGACCAAAGAACAGACTTGCTACACTCACTAGCTTTGCTCATTCTGATGCTGGATTTTATTTTTGGAACAGACTTTTGTCTTTAAGACCTCTAATTTGTCCTACTCAACCACAGTATATACACAAAGTGTTGAAAGTCACTCCTAATGTTAGCTACATTGACACCAGAACAACACAGATCAGGAACAGTTTATAACTTTCAATTAAAATAACTGTTTTTCTACAGATCCTTTTGTACTTCAAGAAAAACTCCCTTTGTGGTGCTCTGAGGCTTTGCTCCCTGTGATATCCCTGGTAACACAAAACACTGACAAGTTTCCACTTTTTATTGTCTGTGAGTGTGCAATCATGGCATCTGAAGGTCCCTGTCAGCAGGTTCACACCTCTGGCTCCCAAACACCCAGAACAGATGAATGGTACCTGGAAAACTAACCTACTAATGACTGCATTAAGAGAGACCTCACTTTATAAGCGTTGCATTCTGAAAAGTTTATTTTTCTAGACTTTTCAGATACAGCTTAGAAATAACTTTGATTCTAACTAGGTATAATTAATGTTTAACTGCACAACAAAAATACTTAGCTTCCTCACTATTTTGAACCATCTTATGCTATTTAAAGAAAATACTTCTGTGTATGAGGAAGAAATATTTACTCCAAAATTAAAAACATGTTTCCACATGGGTGTTCCAGGGTTGTTCTGGGCTGCCAGTTTTAGGAGTATTTTGGCTGAAAATAATGCTGTAGCCTCCATGAGGTTTTTAAATTATTAAAATACTTTAGCATTTTTCCATGTTTTAGTATTTCTTTTTCCACATATTTTTTCATTTTATTTTATTTTACTTTATGGCTTTAATGTAGCTTCTTACAAAGTTTCCATTTAAAATAAAGATTTGGAGTGTGAAAAACTTACTGCTACAAAACAGTTTTATAGATTTCTCTGCTAGTGAAATGTCTGAAATGCACATGAATTTCAACAGCTAGAAATTAGGCTAAGTACTCTGAAGAAATCTTGTTTCCATGAAAGACAACAAGATTTTTACCACAGTCTTCAATCAGGATAAGAACTGACTATCTACATCCTTCTGTGTTATAACCCTGAAACACTCCTGTTAAACCAAGAAGATAAGAACTGCACTTACATATGGGAAATAAAAGTATGTTGCGTAATATTTATTCAATCTTGTGTAATCTTTATTAAATGAGGAATAAAAATTAACCTAAGCACTCACTTAGATGGTCTGCTGACTTCAGTTGGTTTGAAATGGTATGAAGGAATTGGAACAGGCGAAAGAGAGCTATGGACAAGCGCAGTCTTTTCTGTGCATTTCCTAAAACTGTGTAATACTTGGCTCAGCTTTTTCTTCTTTCATATTAGTCAGTTCTTGAGTTAATCAAGGAGTTCCTATGCTTTTTTTCTTCTGGAAAGTCTATTAAAAATTTTTTTCCATCTCCTCTTCCAGCTACATCTTTGGTCTCTCTTTGTTATCTTCTTCCAGTATTTAGTTCTTATTTTTGTTTTTCTGTCCTTCTAATATCACTCCTTACTCATGAGTCCTGACAGCTGAGGATTTAATGTCATTGTTTTTGAAGTACAGGGAAAATGAATAATTTATATTTATAAGCAAAAACAGTGACCTGTTTTACACTACATATCCTCTTTCACCTGAAGTCTAAATACTTACTTCTGTTCAGCAATTTGATGGTCCTTTGCCTCCTTAGCTGAATCAACAGTGGTCTGCAAGGACAGCTTGTAAAAGCAAAACATGAGTGGATGAAAAGAGAATTAGGTATGTCAAATTTCCATAGGAATGAGATTTAGATGGATTCCATGATTAGTAGAGGATGAACGTGTTGGTTGTTTGTTTGGTTTAGGATTTTGTTTGTTATGTTTTGTTGTTTGTTTTTGTTTGTTTGGAGGGGGTTTTTTTGTTAGATTTTGTTTTGATTTGTGTTTTTTTGGGAGGATGTGGGGCAGTAAGACTCGATCTCTCTTGAAAAACTTTGTCATGCATGATTTTAAGAGTCATCTTCAATTTCAATCTTGGAGTTGGCCTTATCAGAGCCATGCCAAGAATATATATCGTCTGTCTGAATCTGGATGGGAATCAGACATGATAAATCTTTTAAAAAATGGGGAGGGGTGGGGGGCTAGGTTATCCCTCAGACAGCACTGAATTGCTGCAAATCTTGTCCTCTGGGATTCTGAATCTCTAAATGGAAAGAGGGGCTGATGAGTTGTGTGGGACTGTAACAAAGTACAGACAATGTGGAGCACAATTTGTATAATAATGACTCAGGTCATAGGCCTCAGGTTGAGCACTGAAAATGTAGTGAAAACTCCAGAGCCTAATTTCTTAGTGCATAAAGAATGGTGATTAAATAATAGCTCCTCATATAGTTGATGTAAATATTGAAGAATTTTGTTAGCTCTTAGGGTAACAAACAACATGCAAAAACTCAGGACAAAATTCACCATTTTGTTTTCAGCGTGTACTCATAAAAACAACATAGAGCCTGAGAAAAAACACTGACCACACGACAAACAACATGGGAAAAGAAAAATACTGTTACTGGCTTAATACTACTGATCTTGAGTACTGAAATAGGTGGAGTTGTGAGGAGAGTGTCCTTGCTTTTGTTATCACAATGCATATACTTTAGAGACTGAAGAAACACAGGCACTGGAGTTTTTGCCTGAGCTTCAAAAAAAACAAACAAAACTGTGATGATTCAGAATTTACTGATTGCATTTTTTTTTCCAGCTGTTAACCTCTGTGCTGATGATCTATAATTCATGGTTTCCACTTAGGATTCTGGACTGTATAGAATATCAGAGTATTGCATTCACTTTACTACAAAGTGTTGACTATTTTGTTCTATCTTCTGCTGGCTACTGATGGTGATTTCTCATGTTCAGAAAAGCTTCTCTTTAACACTCCTGTACAATAATATTGTCCCAATGAGAGAATTTAATAATACAAGAAACCAGCATGTTTAAATACCTAAACTCCACAGTAGGATAGAGAAACCACAACAACCCAGCAAGCCCCTGCAAGAGCAGCAGTTACTGCACTGAGAGAAGGATCAAGGTGAAGACTGACATATAAATTCAACATTTATTATCTTAAGGTAATTATTTAGTGCAGCTGAGGCTGCAACATAGGAGTGAGAGAGGTGGTAAAATGGACTTTCCAGGCTAAAATAACCAGAACTCTCAGCAGTTTGAAAATAGTTTCTCAACTCTGTCTTATTCTTGTTTGAATAAGCTATATCCTGATCAAAGGAATTATTTGTTTTGTAGATGCTAAAAGATTAGTTCTGGGAAAAGTGGGCATTCACAGAGATGGTTAACAATGGTATTAAGGAGCAAATATTTTATAGTGTTTAATTTGCTGTATATACACAGTAAAAAATGTCTTGTATGTCATACAACTTTCTTCCTGCTTCAAATGTAGATGTTAAGTTCTTTTCATTCCTCAACATGGTGTTGAATAGAGACCTGAGAATTTCTCTGATGTGGAGAAAAGTGTGCTGCACTGACAACAGGAATTTCTTTGCAAACAAACTGTATGGTTAAGCTGCACTTGGTTTTGATTGTAAAAGTTTATACATTTATCAAGAGAAAACGGAAGTATTTCTTTCCAAGTTTTTGAACTCCTCTTTTGTACTTTACATGAAGTTATGTATATTTATGATTCTGTGGATGTTAGCTGGAGAGCCAAAAGAGGAGCCTCTTACTCAGAATTGAATTAGTATTCTGCCTTAGTACCAGGCCCACTGGGCTGGTGGAAGTGATGTATTTCAGATGAGACACATTGTTTTGCATAACTAAATTCTGGTGAGAAGTACCCATGTTATCAGAACACTGGAGTATTTCAAATGACGAGTGAAATTATACCATGATCACATTATCAGAACACTGGAGTATTTCAAATGACGACTGAAATTAATCTATGATCTCTAATCCTACATGAGTGGAATCAGATTTGTCTATATTTTTGAGAGAAAAAAAAAAAAAGAAAGAAAAAGTAGAATATCTGTAGATGTCCACAAAAGCATTCATATTCACTAGAATTATACAATTATCTTAGCCTTCGAAACACAAAGGAAGTGTGTTTGAACCCTCCATTCTCACTTAAAAAAAATCCCCAAACCCAACAAACAAACAAAACAAGACACCCAAACCTAAATAAAAAGTTGCTGCCTCGAGTGGATGAAATAATATTCATTATTTTATCCTACATTGCCAAAACTACTTGTCATCCTCTTTGGCAAAATTGAGTATTCTTTAGGTACGCCCGCAAGTTACTCTTAGAAGCTAACCTACAGAAATAGGCAGGCAATATTGTTCACTCAAGGAGCTTAAGAGTCTTTTCAAATTACTTTTTCAATGTATCATTGAAAAACTTTTATCTCTTTGTGAATCGTGGTTCCACAATCATTCTGGTCCTTTTTCTTATATCCCAAGTTCTTATGTGCACTTAACTGTCTGTTTTCATACCTGTGCTAACCTTTGTGTACTAGCATAGACAACTTTTTCTCTTTTTCAAGTATATCTAGTAGAAATTCAGTTTCACCTCACCCTCACTGGAACCCCAGTCCTTTCTCTGTTTTGTATTTTATTGATATAATAATTTGTCCTTAATTGAGAATTATAAAATTTAAAAAGTCTGATATCTCTGCTTTCATTTCATGTTTTTGGTGCTTATTCATAAGCTTGGATCTGAAAGCATTGTTCTCATTCATTCTTACATCCTTGGAATACTGATCAAAATTATGCCTTTACTTAGAGCGATTTCAAGCCTTTTTCTCTTGAAGGAAACAGAGTTCTTAGTTCAACCACTTTCATAAACTACCTTCCTGAGTATATGTTTCTCTTAATTTAAATATTAGAAAATTGATAATTCAATCTAATATTATATGACCATTTTTTTTTTCCTAGCAGTACTTTGTAAAATTGCAAAGAATTCTAAACCAGCCAAATAGCCACTTGGTGGTTTAGGAATTGTTTCACAATTAAATTTGCTCCTATTACATTCAGGAATATTTCTTTCTTCAGAATACTAGTTTAAAATTGTACTAGAACCACAGTTTTCAGGGGCAATCTTTCCCATAATTCTTAAGATCTTTATCAATTTCTGACTAGCACCCTAGGTGACTGTAAAAAGCTCTCACTAATAACATAGCAAAAGTTCACTTCTTTACATACTTCTCCCAGGTATCCCAAGGTTCTGCTTATAGATGCCTCAGGAATCTGGAGACTGGATTTACAGGACTAATTAATCTTGCATTCACTGATTATACCAAAACTGGAGCAGATATTTCACATGAAAATTTGGGTCAGTGCAAACTCTTTCCTTTCTGATTTTTCTGATTCCCTGTTACTTGCATGCTGTACATTTAGAGAACAGAGAAAAGTCCCAGGTACACAAAAACAATGGGAGGGGGACAGGCAAAAATATATTGGTGAGAACACTGAGTCACCAACATGAGCAAAAATATATTTCATGTTCCTCTTAGATAATTGTTCTTCAAAGGTTACAAAATCACAGTCCCAGAATATTCTGAGTTGAAAGGCACCCACAAGGATCATCAAAGATCAACTCCTGACCCTGCAAAGGACACCCCAAGAATCACACCATGTGCTTGAGAGAGTTGTCCAAACACTTTTTTGACAGGCTTGGTG
>VXBB01002446.1:239548-267001 GCA_013399915.1 Illadopsis cleaveri
GCTATCCCATTGTTCAAGCGGAAAGACTCGGGGTGCGAGGGAAGGAGCCCGGCGTGTCGCCTCCATTCTCCCGCTCCCCACCGCCCCCCTCCGCCGTTTCCCTCCGCGCCGGAGGAGCGCCGCCGTCAGGGAGCCGAGGGCCGGGCTGTTTGGCACCAGCACCGACAGCTCAGGGGCACCGCCGGGATTGGAGAAAGAGGCGCCAGCCCTTCCCGAGGCGCTGTGCCTCGAGGGGCTCTGGGAGAAGAGGAAAGTTGCTGCCTTTCCTGCAGCAAGCCCAGGAACTGCTGAANCGCTGTCCCACGAGGGGCTCTGGGAGAAGAGGAAAGTTGCTGCCTTTCCTGCAGCAAGCCCAGGAACTGCTGAACTGGCCTCACCTGGAAGGACTGAGCAGTTCCCACCTCTTCCATCAGGTGCCTTTGCCGCAGCAAAGCCATGGTATCCGGGAGACCACGGGGAGCAGAATAACACCCCTCCCCGNCGTTAACGTTGCTACTTGACATATTTTAATGTATGGAACAACACTTGCCCCTTTTATTTTATTTTCGAAAATAACCTATGAGAGATTCTGGCGTGTTTCACACTAAATCTCCAACCAAAGAACATGCCACTACAATCCTTGTTCTCTTTCCCAGATAAGACCCTCAGTGAGACTCCCAAGACACTTCCAAGTGTAGCCAGCAGCGTTCCAGCCCCCTCCCTCTCCAGCTAAAACCCATAGGGGCACCACGGAGGACCCTGGCCCTGCTCCCTCCTTTCCCTTCTCCCTGGTGGAGCGCCTGACACTCGCAGGCCAGCCCTGCGTGACAAACTCCGCGCAGCAACTCCATGCTCCGTGTGGCGGAGAGTGGAGCGGGGAAGAGAGCGGGGAGTGGAGAGGGGAGTGAAGAGGGGAGTGGAGAGGCGCTCCTCGGCCGGGCTGGGGGAGCTGCCTCCCCCACCGCCGCCGCGCTCCCGCAACTCTCATTCATCGCCGGCGCCGCCGCGCACCCCCAGACCCNGCACCGGCGGGATTGGAGAAAGAGGCGCCAGCCCTTCCCGAGGCGCTGTGCCTCGAGGGGCTCTGGGAGAAGAGGAAAGTTGCTGCCTTTCCTGCAGCAAGCCCAGGAACTGCTGAACTGGCCTCACCTGGAAGGACTGAGCAGTTCCCACCTCTTCCATCAGGTGCCTTTGCCGCAGCAAAGCCATGGTATCCGGGAGACCACGGGGAGCAGAATAACACCCCTCCCCGCCCCTCCCGCTCTCGCCGCACTTCGCTTGTTATCTGCTCTGTCTCGCCGTGCTCCCGGGATCACAGGAGGATCTATAACTGTGATCTGTCACCGAGGAGAAGGTCGTGGATGAACTCCCTTCCAGCACGGCAACGATTCACTTCTCGACTGCTTATTATTATCGTGTTCTAGGACCAGCCCTTTCCTGCTAAACTTGGCTTGGGAGCGTACAGCAGGAGGGGGCGCGGGGGGTGGAGAGCCAAGCCCAACAACATCTTGTGTGTTTGACTTTTTTTTTCCCCCCTCCCTCCTCCTTCCGTGAGACAGTTTGATGAATGCCTGCGAGAGGGGTATGATTTGCTGAGGCGCCTCTGGCAGGGCGGTGTGTGTGCGGTGTCAGCGCCGCCGCCGCCCCCCGTGGGGCTGTGAGCGGCCCGCGGCGGGGGACGCGCGTGGGAGCGGCTGCAGCGCTGCGCGGGCCGCCGCGCAGGAAGCGCTGCCGGAGCGGACGGGGCTCCGCGGCCTCTCGCCGGGGACTCAGCGGGGAGTCACGGCTTTGAAAGGGGCGAAGAGGAGAATAAGTATTTCGCCCAACTCCGCCGCACCCTGAGCCCCTGGGTTTGCTTCGCCATCGCGGGGAGCGTGTGAAGACGAGACCCAAGTGCCGCCCCTCCCAGCCACCGACGGGCTAGCGAGGGACGGCCCGGGCGCGGCCCCGTGGCCAGCGAAGCTGCCTTCAGCCGCGGACCGGTGCCACCCGCCTCACTTTGCCGGGGTTGTTTTATTCACTTGCCTTTGGATAGAAAAGACTTCGCTGTCTCCGTACCCTGAAAGTTGCCCGAGCGCTCCCCGCGGCGAGGAGGAGGGCGGCGCGCCCCGCGCCTCCCCGGGGCCGAGGCCGGTGGGCCCGGCTGGGCTGCAGCGGGCGGTGATGATGTGCGGCTGGGGGAAGCTCACCCTGTCCCTGGGGCTGCTGCTGGCGATGGCGGGCGCGGTGGCGCCGCAGCCGTGCCCGGCGCAGTGCTCCTGCTCGGGGAGCACCGTGGACTGTCACGGGTTGGCGCTGCGCGGCGTCCCGAGGAACATCCCCCGCAACACCGAGAGGCTGTAAGTAACCCGGCCCAGGCGGCGGCGAGCGCCCCTCGGCCCCCTGCTCCCTTCAGGACTCCCACCGGCTGTCGGGTGGAGGTGGCCCCCGGTGCCGGCCTGGTTTGGGGTCCCGACGCCCTTTGGGTGGGGGGTTTCTGTTCCCTTCTCCTGCTGCTGGCCGTGCCCGTTTACAGCNTTCTGTAGGTGGCCGATTATTTATCGTATCAGGCTGCCTTCCAGAGGGGTCCTAAGAGTGGAAGTGGTGTGCGCATTATTTCTCACACTCTGATAAGTCATTCAAATGTTGGCGTGTGCACCCGAGTCTGGAGTGGTGAATTTCACTCAGGAAGAGTATCAGGGACACATTCCTCCTGAGACTAGTGTGGTTTCTTTACAGTGGTGTTTTGACTATATGTGGTACAAAACACTAAAAACTGTACTACTTCTTTTTATTCATTTTTTCCCTAGCTGCGTTGGGAGTGAACTGTAATTGTTAGAATAGCTTCCATGTAATACCACTTCCTAAAGATTTATCTCATGAATTGCCAAGTCTGATTTTATTTGTAGTGATTGGAATTGAAGGATGTTTATATCTTAAACCCAAAAAACTTATGAAAAAGAGTCATATACTCCAGAAGGAAAAGTAAAATAGAAGTATGATCAGAAATGCAAGGGCCTAAATACAGGTTTCTGTTGCTTCTGAACTTGCTTTGCGTTCTGCAGTCAGTATAGCTGCCTGTGTAGCAAGTGGACAGTTTAGTTTTGGCAAAATCTTATTTCCCATCGCTAACTCCCGCAGTGTTAATGCCTGTTTGAAACTTAATGTTTGTTACAGGTAGTTAAGCCCTATGCCACCTTTTTAGCCATACTGGGAAATCTGAAAGTTGCTTGAAATGGTTAAAATTGTCTTTTTTCAGTCACTTGATTTTTGTAACAGTCAAATAAAGGTTGTAGCATGTATATGGAAATACCTATAGAGACTTAAGTTTTGTGGTTTTCTAAAAGTGGTTATAACCCCCTTTATAGAGCCTTGCACTCTTCTATTGGTAAAAATTGTAGTTAAAGGTAAACATGAGCTTTGTAATGGCAGGCAGGACAGACTTTCCAAGACCCTTGCTACAAAGTTTCAAACTACTGTTTTCAAGGTAAATCGTATTTCAGCTGCTTGGAAATCAGGAACTCACATGGCATTAATTGTAAGAATAGTTTGTTGCATTCATTAATATCTCCTAACTTCTGAAAATGTGTGCCCCAAAACAAACAAAACTATTTAAAAAGTTTTTGAATGTTTTAATTTTGCTGCTTACAAATTATTCTTCTTAGGGATCTTAATGGAAATAACATCACGAGAATCACGAAGACTGACTTTACTGGTCTAAGGCACCTTCGAGTTCTGTAAGTTTTCTCTTTCTCTCATTGATAACTTTTAGGACTGATGCTACAGCTTGTAGTTACATTTCAGTTCATCAGCTGGATGGGTTGTCACTTTTTAGCTACTGTATTACAGTATCTGCGCCTAAAACTGCTCTGCCACGTTTTATACACTGTTATGCCTGGGTTAGCAATTTCCTTAAATAAAATTTGTTTAATTTTTTTTTTTTAATCTCCCCTTAAGATTACGAGAACTTGAGGACTTAGTATAACATATAGCTTACAAGTAAGAGCTGCTAAAATTAGTTGAATCGCCATTGGAGTTACTTCAGTTTAAGGCTGTGAAATTTATAGTTCACACTGAAAATGGGTACTCTCAAGCAGAACTCTAAGGGAGTTAATTAAGGAAAAAGTTACTCCTTTACTGAATGTAAAAGCAAGTCCCAGGTGATTTTTATTGCTCTTCTGTAGTTTCTGGACAAAAAGGAAACACTTTACCAGTGAAGTTGAGAAGAAATTGGTTGGTTGGTTTGTTTGGGTGGATTTTGGGTTTTTTTTGTTTATTTGTTTAAAAAAAAACATTTCAAGCCTTTTTGAGGTTTTAAAATTTGGTGGCAGTTTTGGGGTTTTGTTTGTTTGTTTTTGTTGCTTTGTTTTTGGTTGGAATTTTTGTTGTTTTCTGAAGGAAATATCTAACAACTTAGCTTTGTTTTTAAAGCTAGTTTAATTTGAGCAAGTATTCTTGTAAAATCTTTTCGTTTTCTCTCCGAAGTAAATACAACATTGTAGTAATTTTAAGTTTTATTTCAAAACAGAGATATTCTTATGGTTACAGTCTCTCTGCAGTCTTTGACTGATATTTCTCCCAACACCATAATTCAGAGTTTTTGTTATTCTCATGTGAGACTAGTATCACCTTCATGCTATTGCACTGGAGCCTTCCAACTTGCCAAAGGGCAGTGATGTGTGTGTGTGCACGCAGCCTGTAGGCATACGTGTAGCTTTTTAACTTGCAACTCTTTAAGGAAATGAGCAAATGTAATATCGATTCCTGTTTCTTTTACCAAGACTTATTTTCTTATTTTCTTGGGTATATGAGCCTGTGTAAATTGTTGGTGACAGGGATACAGACGGTTAAAGTGGATGTCACTCTAGAATAGCTGTTGGATTGTTTTAAAGAATATGTGGCTGCCTTTAAATGACCATTGTTAATGCAACAAGTTATCTCAGAGATATTAAAACTTACATATAAAAATTTTCTACATTTCAGTCAGCTCATGGAGAACAAGATTAGTACTATTGAGAGAGGAGCATTCCAGGATTTAAAAGAACTGGAGAGGCTGTAAGTATTTTTAATTCTAAAAGTATCAACTTTTAGGGGGTCAAGTTAATTGTGTGTCAAGGTACTCAGGCTTCAGATTTTTTAAATACTTTTTTTTTTTTTTTTAAAAAATTTGAGACTTCTAGCCTTACTGAGACAGAAGAGAAGTAAGAAATTCTCAAGTGATATTTAGTGGACTTGGCTGGGGGAAGCATTTGGGAGCAGAGTCCGGATTCAAACTGCAATTGTCCTGTAGGAAATAGTTTGAATGCTATCAAATATTTTCACTTTAATCTTGAATTCTCAAGGACTTTTGAGATCTCAATTGCACCAAAAGACGCCAGTTCTCTGGCTAGATGTTTTATATAGTACCTTATTGGAGGTAACTACTGGCTATAGTGTGTTTTCTTGTTACACAGCAGTGACTCAATTCAACTCTAGTTTTTATATGATGAAAGCTTTTACAAAGGCTTAAAAAATATATATTAGTTTTCAAAAATAATTTGAATTTGGATTTTAAAAAAGTGATACTGTGGGGAGAGAAGATGAAGCAGAGATGAGAGGACCTTATCTAGTGAAGTACTAACACCTGCTTGGTTGCAATGAGACCTAGAAAACGAGTAATTCCCAAACTAGTTTTCAGTATGTGCCTTCTTACTTTGTTACATTTCAAATGAAAATATTTTTAAAATATATTGTGCAGCTTGGGACATCTGACTCGTTAAAAGCAGGATGCTGATTGTTAGACATAGTGTGAAGCCTGTGAAAGTATTAATACATATGTTCCTGTAGAATTTGACTTGTATCTTCATTATTAAGCACTGTAGTTGTTGCATTTTCCTTATATTACCTTTCCTCTAAGCATGCCTCTTGTTTAGTGGTCTTGTTTAGTGTTTCATTTGCTGCTGCTTTAACTTTATAAAGTGTTTCTGCTTTGCTCCATTGAAAAGCAGAACTGGTCTGAACATAGTTTGTCTTATTATAGTTGCTTTGTATTCACAGCTACTGGCTGTGTGTTTAAAACAAAAACCTCCACAAGCCATTATGGTTTGGTTGGTCATTTAGACAAAGCTGTTCCAGAGACTTAGTAACCACCAGTGTAATTATGATATTTCTATAATAGTTGAAATATTCTGTACTTGAGATAATTAGCTAATTTTTTCAAACAAGGCAAAGTAACTTTTTGACCTAAAAAATGAGAGTGTTATACAGTGCAGCTTTTTAAAAATAAATTTTAATGAGATCTATTGTTCTTTGGAAAAATTGGCTGTGGATTTCTAAATCGTATTAAAACACTTAATGCTTTTTTACAATGTTTCAACTTTGTACAAAGTACAGGGATTTAAAACAGCTTTTCTTGCTGAGGGATATATATATATAATAAATATATTATTAAATTTGGTTTATGGTGTCTAGATAAAAAATTAAACAGCAGTATAGTTCATATTGCAAAAGCAAATACACATATATGAAACAGGAAAAAACATTAAAAGATCCACACTTCCACTCTGAATGTGGTTTGACACTGAGATACCAAATGCTCACAAAGTTTTAAAACAGCCTTATTTCTTAATTATTTCAAAGTAAGATCCTGCTATATGATTTATTAACAAATTTCAAAAAACTTCAAGACTTTTATTGTTTATATTCCTGAAGTATAGAACTGTTTTACCAGAGAAACATGAACTTCAGTAGTTAAAACTTACTTGTTTGATGTTTGTATTTTGCCATTACATTGTTTCATTTTTTCTTTGCTTTTCCCTTGATAATTGGAAAACAATAGATATTTTCCATTTACATAAGATACTAGTTCTGAAGAGAAATTGTGATACTTTTGGCTACTTTGTAGGTTATGTTTGTTCACCCTTCAGCAGGCAAACTATGCTATCTGAAAATTTAGTTATTTAGACCTTTGAAGTTAAGAGTGTTTTGTCTTTAGAGTTATATTACATCTGCTCCAACACTTGTAAGTTTCTTTAATTTGCTGGAATTCAGTTTGTGTTAGGTGTGTGAGTGACTTGTAATTTGAATGTATATGCAGGATGTCTTTAAACTGCCCCAGCTGTTGGCTAAGAGCAAATATTTCATATTTGTGGGGAAGACCTGAGAAAATTCTTCTTGTTTACAACTGCCAAGTCCATCTGATGAAGGCACATTGTTATCTGACAGCCAATTCATCTCCTTGGGGTTTTGAAATCCAAAATGATTTCTCAGGAAACCTGTGGGTACTTCATTCAAGTATTTTCTTTTATACGTTAAATAGCAAGCACTCAAGATATTTTTCATTTTTTTTTTCAATGTGTAAGTGTAGGGTATCACATTTTCACTCTAAGTGTAATGTGCCAAGCTGCTGTTAAAGAATTCCTGACACAGACCTTTTAGCATGTAAGCAGAGGGTATAAGAGAACTTCACTGCAACTTAAATGAACTCGATTTGATTTATAAGATTGTTTACATGTAATACTGCTTATGTTGAAGTATCTTGTGCCAGAGTATACAGGCTGAATTTTAAAATATATTTCCTATTCTCTAGTACTTTTTAATGTTAACAACAGGCTTTCACAGTAGATTCTCTTTGGGAAAAAAGAAATGTTCATCTCTCTCAGTGAAGTGGGTTTGCTTGTTTGGGTGGTGTTTTTTTGTTTGCTTCTTGGTTTTTTTGTTTGTTTTTAACTGGAGTTTCTGTTAAAAAGTTTTTTAGGCCAGTAACTCTGATTTCCAGTGAACTGTTTGGTTGGTTAATGAGTTACTTGTGAATACTCATTTATAGGTCTGATAATTCAAAATGCTAGATCTCCTCAGCTCCATTTAATGGAAGAGAAGACCTGAAATGCTTTGTAAAATTAATCTCAGAGAGCAGAAACTTTTGACCTTTTCAGAAGAGGTCTGGTTAAGAATGATTTTTATTAAATCCATGAAAATCAGTGAGGTGGTTTCTCCTATAGCTTAATAAAATAACATATCTCTAGTACACTATGCAGGTTAGTATGTACACTAAGCTATTTAGACCCAATATGCTCCACAGTGGGAATTTGTGTCACTCCAGTGTAATTGTACAAGTGCAGTGGAATCTAAGGCTACAGTAAATATTGCTGTAACAAGTGATTATTACTACAGCAGCCTGAATTAAAGTAAAAGTTTTCAGTTTGTAACAAATGTTTCTGTAGCTATGCCTGCTATTTAAGAAATAGGAGGGAAGAGCAAGGTGGAAATTAGCAGCTTAGTAAATTTAAGGTTTGTGGAAACTTCAGCAGCTGAAGAATCCAAGCGGTGTAGTTGATATTGCTGTAAGCCTTTTAGACAGATACTTCTGTACAGATACTTCTGTGAGAAGTCTTCAGGTCAAATAAATGGCTGTACACTGCAGTGTTCACTTAGTTCCAATCTCTGACAGTCTTGAAGGCTCTTAAGGGCTGAACTCTTAAGGCTCCAGTCCAAGCCAGTTTTGTACAACACTGCCTGAGCTGGCAAGTCTGTCATAAATCAGGTTTTCTTCCCAGACTGGATACTGACGAATTGCATGATCTGTTTCGTTGTGTAGATGCTCTGTCTGCTGAAACAAACCTCTTTGATTGAAAAATGGGCTGTGTGCATTGAAGTTCAGTTGGGAAAGCTTGTACCTTTGAGGACATCCTGAAGCAGTGCTAAAAACTCTTGGACTAATTACAGTCTTGACATCTGGAATAATTACAGTATTTAACATCTGCAAGACTTTCTTAATCATCTAGTAATTTGTATGAGCCTGCGTTCTTGAGCAGGGCCTTTAAAGAGTATATAGCTGTTCAGTTTATGGCAAGTCCCATAGGGAAAGGATTGGATGTGGCCTCTTACATTTTGTGAACCTCTCTTACAGAGACCACAGTCATGTGTCAGCAGTGGTTTTCAATATGCTTCATGGCAGGAAGACAAAAAGGGTCAAGACATGGAGGATTTTCACAACACTTGTGGATTTCCAGAGACCACTGCTTATTATGGGGGACATTTTGAAACAATTCCTTATGTGAAATTAAACACTTGTTTCTTCTTTCTTCATAAAGCTGTCATCTTGGGTGTGATGTTTATAATAGTTTGAAATAGTATCTTGAGAAAGCAAGATGAAGATAAACTGAAAGTTTCCACTTTATGGAAACTGACACTGTTAGAGACACAGCTTTAAAAATTATTTTTAGTAAGTGTAGGCCATTGTTATCCCCAAGTTCACCTCATTCTCTAATGTTGCAAATGCTGTTCAAAATATGCCAGTGTTTTTACAAGTTATTTTCACCTGGAGGGAAGTATAAAATTTTGTTGAAGACAGCTGCCATAGACTGTTGAACCAGTTCTGTAAGAAGCTACTAATATCTAAAATTTCTTTACAGTTCAATATGCTCCAGAAATGGAGGGCTAAATATACTCGTTTACAGAGAAGAGCAGTTACCTTTTCATTTATTTAAAAAAAAAAAAAAAATTGGCTGACCGGAAAACTTTTCAGTTATAATTTTTCTAATATGTTTTTTAAGTCTGGTAGTTGGGATTCTAGCTCTTACTGTGCTAGGACTATGACATGGAATAAGTGTTGGAATAGGAAGAGTTTACAGCAATAGTTTCAAAACTGCTCACTTTTTTCTTCCTGTATTTATGAATAATCCATTGAGGGAGCAGTATGTCCCTAAAATGCTAATTTAGAGTCTGTTTCTGCAGACATTTACCATGTGAATAACTTGGTTTGCATGAGTAGTTTCACTGATTATTCCTGTGAGAAAGGTCACTTGTGTGGCCTAAAGAGTTTCCAGGCCAGGCCTCTATTTTTGATACTTGAATTAACAGATTTTATTCTTAAAATGCCCACTTATTATGTTAACAGTTCCCAAGTGTTACCTGTGCAGCTTAAAAAAGCCAAACTATGGGAAAAAAAACCCCAAAAACCAAAATGCCACAAACAAAGGGAAAATGAGCCACCAATGCCTCCACTAAACCTATTTCTGCTGAAAACTAGTGTGTGGATGAAGTGTTTCTCTCAAAGGAATAACTTCAACTTCTGAGTTGGTGTCTGAGCTAAATATCCCCTACCTCCCCAAGAAACAGCCCCCCTGATCTACATGATATGAGTCAGCTGTAATCATGAGTTCAAGAAAAGAATGCTGTAAGAGTTGAATATCAAGTTGGTACACAAAGTAGCTTTTAAACTGAAAGCTGTTATATTTTCATGTGTGTTACAGTGCATTACTGATGTAGAAAGAAATATTTCAAGAATTAAATGTTTTGTTATGGTTCATTGACTTTTCTAAATTTTCTCAACACAGTTCTAAAATGACAAACTGAGGAATTGTCCCTACTTATTATTTTTTTGGGCTCTCTCTCCACAAATATATTAAAACAAGTTATGCAAAGTTAACATGGAGAGAGCACATACTTAAGTGTACACAAAGAGTACACTTACTTTGAGTCCTACTAAAAGTCAGTATTGTTTTGTACGTGTTGTGGATGAACAACTTGAAACTTACAGATGTGCCATAGCACAGAAGGAAAAGTATATTTCAACTACATAGTTTCAAGGAAAGGTTCCTTCTACTTAGGGAACAAGATGCAGTACTCGGTGGATTTCTTTACAGGATACAAATCAGTATGTGAAATTACTGTGTGCAGCTTCAGCTGCAGCAAGGGCTTAATTATAACTTCAATACAAAGGAGATCATCTTGTCAAAAATATGAAATGAGCTTCAGTAAAATAAAGTGGGGTTTACCTGTATTTCATGTATTACAGGGTTAGAGTTATCCATTTGAGCTCTTATTCAGCTAAACATGGTAAATTATGACACTGCCTTAGCAGCTCTTGAAATTATAAAATCAAAACTGACTGAGGAGTTACCATGATCTCTGAATGTATGGGGTTTTTACAGAGCATCTTATCGTACAAAGTCATGCATTGCAGGGTAGAGTAAGAAATAAAATGTTCCATCTAGGGTAAAACAAGTACAGTTTATCTTGGGCATAACTGCCCAGCAGACCTGGGCATTTATTAAGGGCATTAACAGCTGCTTCAAAATAGACTAGATGAACAAGTACTGTTCTTCCTGCCTATTCTAGAAAAGGGCTTTATTATGTGTACGCTCTTTCTTAGGGTGCAGACTTACTGAATCACTGATGGGAAAAAACATGTTGTCCGGAGATTGAAATAAACCTATGTGCTAACTTTTTGTTATGTATTGATGTATGGCATGAGATTGCAGTTTTATTTTTTAACTCTATCAATAAAATGTAAATTCCAAGTAGGAAAATACTTCTAAAAGAGGAATCATAATATTTTCTGTGATTCTTTAAATGTGAACTGTGTCAATAAATTAATCCTAGAATAAGCAGGTTTGGGCTGAATTTTTCTTTCCGAGTTTTGAATCTGATAGTATATCATCATTTCAGTTACAGAAGAGAAGTGTTAGAAACCTTAGATCTCACTTTAATAAAGCTATATGATCGAAATTTAGGAGCAGGTACTTCTGGAAAAAATGTTAAATGTCTCATGTTTTTATGATGTGTGTGTGTTTTTTTTTTTTAGCTGAAGCAAAATATGACCTTTTTTTACCCCCTGCTTACAGACACCTAGGTGTAAAGACTAATGTGGAATTTTAGGATCCCTGGCAAAAATTCTGTGTTAGCAGTGAAACTACTATTTCAGGAATCATTTATATCACTATCAGTCTGAAAAGCACAGCCGATAAATGAACAATATTTCATCTTGTCCTTGATTATAAATTTTGTCAATGAAATCAGTTTTTAGTGGTAAGACCTTGTGTTATGTAGTATAGAAGTTGTACTGAGCTCTTAGATTGAGTTCTTAACTCTTTAACTGAACGTTAGTCTCTAGTTTTTCTCGCTGAATGCTGGTCTTCTTTGTGGCATGTGAGTTCATTACTGAAGTCTGAGAACTAATTTTTTTCATTTGGGTACATTCTGAGCAGTTCTGACTAGTGCTGCTGGGAAAGTGTAGGTTGGACTGCCTAAAACCTGTGGGGTTATTAATGTTCTTGTGTTTTAAAGCTGCTTGATGTTATGCTTGTCTCCTCCCTGTGGCTTTGGTACTAATCACCTGTGTGGCTTCAGTCTGAGTATTTGAAGAGTTAAAGCCTTCACACAGGTGTGTCACAGGTAATGAAAGAATAATGAGCTCAGGTAGAGAGTACCTGGTTTTAAACAGCCCTGAAGGGGGTGAACAGTTATTCCTTGTTAATCATGGATGTGAAACATCCTTCTTTTAGCTAGCATTACATAGTTTAAGGGCAATGCACCACACATTCCTCCTCTTAGAACAGGGAGGAGACCACGAAGCATGCAGTATTAATCGCTTACCAATGGAATGTGGGACTATACTACATGAATTATACTGGCCATGTGTTTTTATAGTTTTTAGAGAAAAAGAACAAAAAAATACTTCTACAGTTATTGTGTATTAGCAGGCTTTTGTCAAAGCAACATTGAATAACTTCTTGAAAAATGTCTGTTGAATCAGACATAGACAAAGGCTGTTTTTGAAGACTATTTAAAAAGATGCAGTGCTCAAATGGAATTTTTAAAAATCAAAGTATAGCTACATTTGGATTACAGAACACTACAAAATATTTGATAAAACTCTATTTCCAAGAGCAATGTTCTTCTAAAAGCCTTTTCAATGCCCACTATATATTTTTATTATATTTTATTCATCTGAGTGTCTTTTCTCATGGAACTCCTTTTATAGGTCTAGAAGTCAAATTGCAGTGAGAAGTCCTGTTTGCTCTTTGCAGACCTTTTTAGAAATTCCAGGGCAGGAAGGCTGTTTATTTTTCCCACATCTGTTTTGTGCTCATCCTTTGTGGCATTGTTTGCTGGATGCTCTTCTTTCTTGCTTCCTCTGAAATGGGTAATTTGCACTGTTGCAAAATGGTGAAACGAAATGTGATTCTGGAGACCTGTTGTGCCAATGTTTTTGTTTCAAATGATTTTTTGTGTTCAGAAGCTATTTTAAATGAATTCTATACAGCACTGATATTAAACTTAAAGCTATACATTTTAGTTTTAGTCTGTAAAAATCATATTTATTTTTTGCAGACCCAGTTCAATATTATTTAAAATACTGATTTAGTATTAGGTGGCCACAGGTGAAAATTGACTTGTCATTGCATTTTGATATAGCATATTTGAAAGATTGTCTGAGATGCTAATTTTGATTGCAGGAACCACACTTTAATCTGGAGTTTTACAGATAAACTCCAAAATGTATGAGGGATCTGGCTGCAACTTCAGTGACTCATACTATTATATTACCTCATTTACTATGAAAAGCCTAGTTGAAACTTCATCAGAAGAAGCAATTTATTTTCCTATTTTCTTTCATAGTATGTAGTTCATTGTGCTGACTTGTCTTTAATAATTGTCTAGACTGATAATCAAATATAACATGGGGAAGTCTCCCTTCATTTTTTTAAGGCACATCAGCCTTTCTGACTTTAGTTTGGCAGGATGTCTGTACAGGTGCTCTAGAAAAATACTTGAGTGAAAATTTACTGTAGTAACTTCCTGCCAGAAAGACAGTCACAAGCCTATCAGGACTATCTGCAGGCCTTTCTTGTCTTTCTAAACAATCTGTTCAAACCCTTGCTAAATTCCAATTACTAGATCAGCTTCATCTCCCCTCTTTCTTTGCCTTTTTTTTTTTTTCTTGGAATTAATCCCAGGTATTGTCAAAATCATCCTTGTTTCATCTGATACTTGAACCTCCGTTACTTTATGGAGGTTTTATAACTTCTGTTTCCTTCTCTATAGTGTACTTCATAGAATAGAATCCAATGAGTGAGCTTCACAAGATTGTGGAGGCTTGAGGAAGTCTCTGTAGGTTGTCTAATCCCATGGGTTAACTCAAGGTCAATCAGAGCAGGTGACTGAGGGCTGTTTCCAGCTGGGTTTTGAATGTCTCCAGCAATGGAGAATCTGCAGCTTCTCTGGGCAGCCTGTTCCAGTGTGTGACCACCCTCACAGTCAAACACTTCTGTGGAGCTGAAATACAGTTTTCCTGTACTTTGGTTTGTACCCATTGCCTCTTGTCCTTTCACTGTGCACCCCTGAGAAGAGTCTCAATTTTCCTTACTTGGGATGGAAGCACATCACTTACTTATATGCATGAAGTATTTATACACATTGAGATATTGCTGAGACTTTTCCTCCTCAGGCTAAACAGTTCCAGCTCTCTCAGCTTCTTCCAATGTGGCAGATGCTGCAATCTGCCTCCTTAGTCATCCTGAGAGTTCTTCCCTGGATGTGGTCCAGTATGTCCCTGTCTCTTGTAGTGGGGAGTCCAGCGCTGGGCACAGCTCTCCAGCTGTCTCACCAGTGCTGACTGTAGGGGAAGGACCACATACCTTGACCTGCTGGCAACAATCTTACAATTACAGCACAGGATGCTGTTGGCCTTCTGTGCAAGGGCACATTGCTGGCTTCATTTTAATTTCTTACTCGCCTGCATCCTAGGCTGTTCTCTGTGGTGATCATTCCAACTGGTGGTTCTCCAGTGTGTGCTGGTGCATGGAGTTATTCTTCTCCACATTCAGGGCTTTCCGTTTCCCTTTTGTTGCCCTTCCCAAGTTTCCTTTTCAAGCAATTCTCCAGCCTGTCCACGTCACTCTGACAGGCAGTGCACACACCTAGTACATCAGTCATTCTTTCCAGTTTTGTATTATCTGCAAATATGCTGAGGGTGCAGTGTGTCCCAACTTTCAGGTTGTGAATGATATTTTGAACAGTACTGGTTCCATTGCTGACCCCTGCAGTATATCACTTGTGACTGTTCTCCAAGGGAACTTTGTGCCCCTGACCACAGCTCTTTGACCTTGGCACTTTAGGCAGTTTTCAGTCCACCTCACTATCTGGTTTTGTAGTCTGTACTCTATCAGCTTGTCTGTGAGGACAACCATTATGAAAGGCAGTGTAAGAAGCTTTACTGAAGTCAAGATAAACATCTACTGCCTTCCCCTCATCTGCCAAGTTCCTTGTTCATTGTAGGAGGCTACCAGGCTGGTCAGGTGTCATTTTCCACATGTTAAATCCACGCTGACCACTCCCAGTCATCATCTTGTCCTTACTGTGTCTAGAATAGAAATATTTTGCCCTATTGCCTTCCTAGGCATTGAGTTTGCAGTAATTTCCTGCTACTGTTCACAATTTATTTTTTTCTTACTGAAAAACAAATATTTAATTTATATTTGAAATGAAATGGGGAATAACTTAGATGTCTTTTTTAGCTAGTCACTATATAACCTGGAAAATGGAGTCCTGCTTACATGGTTCTTGACGTGGGGAAAACCTTGGACATCCAAATGCTGTAAGAACAGCCTTGAACTTCTCAGATTCCAGTTATTACTCATGTGGTTGGTAAACTTGATATTGTTAGACTTAATGAGATTATGAATAGTTTGACTAGAGAAATTCTCTTTGCAGAGAATTCTTAATGGAAAAACTGGCACAATCTTTTGCTTAGCTCTTAGTTCGTGGGCTTGCCTCTCACTTGATGACATGCAAGTCACATTCACAGACAGTAGTTGCCAGATGTGTTGAAGTTCAGCAGATTGTGGCTTTGGACATGGATGCACAAATATTTTCTGCCTCTGGCAGATGCAGCACAATGTTTTTTGTAGAAAAGCAGTGATCAGCCTTCCTTTCAGATGTAAGTCTGAGCTCTCTATAATTTCTCTGTTGAGGCAATAGGATTCAGTGATTCTGATGTCTGTTATTCTGACTCTATATATGAGAGTCAGATTTTTAGGACATCATACTTAAACCAGCCCATGGAGATGACTTGGGTGCTGTGCACTAGCTTTCTGTTTTGAGGTACTTGGATAATTTTGTAGGTGGCTTCTGTATTTCCTGAGCTCATAAAGCCCGAACTGATGTTAGACCTTCCCAGAGGATGCATATCCCTGTAACATCTTGGAACTACTTAAGGAGCCTTGTGGGCTCAGTTGTGAGTAGAAAGTGCTCTTGTGTGAACACACAGAGGTTTGATTACTGACATGTTCTTCCGTTTTAAATTGAAATGTAATGTAAACAGGCTTTTATGCTTTTAAAGTTTATGTATCTTTTGCAAATGAGCTTCACTGAGCTGTTACATGCTATTTTTGAATGGGTGTAATAGTTATTTCCTCTGCTGACAAACAGAAGGTGTGGATATGCTCCTTTGAAGAATACAATGTCTAAGTTGCACAGTGCTGTGTGCTACTATGTGCAGATAGTGTATTTACTTCTCTTGGCTGACTCTGAGGAATGAAAGGAGGAATGAAAAAAAATGAATTCTGCTGTCAATGATCTTGTGTGAGTTGGAAGTATTCAATCCTTTTTCCTGAAGCAGTTGTGGTGGAATAAAATGCATCTGTGCCTGTATTTAGGGTTTTAGAAGGCTCTCATTCTCTATGCACTCAATGGGATAGGCTGTTTCTTATTAAAGAGCACAGCTGATTTATAACTTACTTGAAACAGCTTCTAACTTAGATCAGTTCTCAAGTTATCTTTGAGGGCTTCTTTTGTCCTAGAGCGTCTATGGGTAGAATTGCATCTACTTGAACAGAAACCTATTTGAAAATTACTTAGGTGGGATGAAATAGCAGCCTTCCAGTACTTGTGAGGTGGTTATGAAAAAGCTCAAGCCAGGCTCATTGCTGTGGTGAGCCAAGAAGCATAAATCAGAGTGGGAAGTGTAACTGCATGTAAGGGCAAGACTTCTTTACTGCGAGGACAGTTCAGCACTGGAACAACTCATTTTCCCAGAGAGGCTCTGCAGTCTCCTGCACTTTCTCTGGCTGTATGTAGTTGATATAGTGGGGTCAGAAACAAGTTACAGTGAAGGCTGTAACAAGTCTGAAACAAATAGGTGTGAATTATAGCAATTGCAGATGATTACATTGTACCCAGTACAATCAAGATTTTTTTTTTTCTTCCATCCTGCTCCATGCATGATTGCTACTGGATCATAGGTATTGTGGTGTGAAAACTTGAGAGAGACATCAGGATAGATTTGTGGTGTGGCCAGACTTCAATGGGTTAGGATATGTTGCTACTGGGAATGTAACGTGCTCTCCCTGCAGTGTACCTCTGTCTGTTGTCATCTACATATACTGTGGCTGTATGCAGGAGACAAGTAAAACTCCGATATATACTAACTTCAGCTAAAATACTCTGTTTTTCAGAACCACTAGCTCAAATCCAGCCACATTTTTTTGCTTACCTTAATGTTGTCTGCTTCAGAGTTACTTATTCTTTGTCGGGTCTTACTTTTTATCTGCCTGTTGGTACTGAGCTTCTTTTAATGAGTATTTTCACCTGCTCATTTGTCAAAGGTATTTTTTCTTTGTCCTTAAATCCTTTTGTATACTTCCACTATCATTTTACTTTGAAGATGCTTTTCTAGTCTTTACTGTGTCTGGAAGACTGAGCTCTGTGAGTTTTAGACTGAAATATTTGAGATATTTTGTATACTTTAGGTAGTACATGGACTTTGCTTGAATTCATCATGAAGCGCTCAAAAATTTACCTGTGTAAGTTTGCCCAATCTTGTTCTAAAGATGCATTCAGTAACAGAAGAAAAAAATTATGTGTATTTGAATTGCAACTTGAAAGGATTGCATGATATTGGTGCCTCATCCATTTATTTCTGGACACTACCAAAGGACTTTACAGTCCAAGTTGTTACGATGTTAGAGGAGATTCTTCAGTACATTTTCTGTTGCTCACACCATGAATGCTTCATCTCCTCTGAGCTCTATGCTTGAGAAACACAAATATTTGTAGCTCAGTTGGAAAACTGAATAGTCACAGTATGGAATATCTGTATGAAATATCTGTATGTATCTCAGTATGAGATCTTATCACTATTTCCTCAGTGCTTCACTTTGAGCTTCGTGTCAGTTCTGGGAGAGCAGTTCAGCTGGTGAAACTGAAATTTCTCTACTTGCATTGCCTACAGTCTTGGATTCCATGATCCGCTGTGCTGACCTTGGGTTTCAGCTTGAGAGAGAAAGGGGATCATATATTTTTCACTCATTCTTGTTGCAGTATGTTTGTGTGTTCTGGATAGTTATTATTTCAGACAAAATTAAGCATCAGGTCACCCAAAAAAGTGGAACTGTTGGGGAACCATGTAAAATCATGAACCATTTTAAAATAGTAATGTAATTTCTGGACTCCTCATGTGGCTCTTTCCAAAGATTAGAAACTCTTCATGGTGACTGTTGAATGGGAAACTGTTGTGTACTATGATACTAGGCTGTTGTTTCAGACTTGCTCTGCATACTTTTTTCCCATTCACTTATGTTTTCATATATATTTTTTAGACAGAACTACCTCCTATAATCTTAAAAAATGTATTTCAGTGAAGTGTAGTTCATAAAATCTCTATATAGAAAGCTCAGCAAATTAACTCTTTTAAAAGCATCTGCTATAACTTGTTAGATGTAAAGAGTAGCTGAAGTCTCTTTTTGAAGTATAGTAAAAGTTGTATTTCTCATTATTGCCTTCATGAAAATTAGTAATGTTTCATCTTCTTGGTCACAGGCAATAAGGAATAGTCAAATTTTTGGTAGAGAGAGCTTAGTTCTAGAAGAATATTTAGTGGGTGGGATTGAGCTATTCAGAGTAAAATATAGAAAAGGCAGGATTCGTAAGGGATCAGTAATTTAACTTGTGTGTTCCCTCAATCTATGTAGTTCTCAAAGAACAAAGTCTTTAGTCTTGTGAAAGGCAAAGCAAAATCGTGTGTTGAAACACTAGTTTGAAGTTCCAAGCTCATGAGGTAGAAACTGCTGAGACATGAGGGTAGTACTATTTATTGCCAGTTTAATTAGTGCAACTTGATTTATTGTCCATAACTTAGATTTGAAAGTCTGTAGAGTGACAGATGCATCATCTGTATGTTAAAGGCATACTCAGCTGTGTGGGGAGTATGTGAACTACAGATAATAACAGAAACTCCTGATCGAAGGTGATAACTCTTTGTATAAGACATTAAATAGCAGAGCAAGTATTTTGCCTGTGAAGAATCCTTCTGAGTGATCCTGTGTGTTCTTGTGAGACGGTTCTAGCATTTAGTGAAAGGCAGCTTGCCTGACTTTTTGACTTGTCATCAATTAATATTATGTCACTGTACTAGAGAGGCTTTTATGTAATATACAAAACTTCCACAAAGATCCAGATACTGAGTAATTTCATTTCCCTTTTAGTAACAGATCATCATTATTTTCTAGTGTCCAAACTTAATAGAGTTATTAAAAAGTATCAGCAGAGATTTTTGTCCTGAAAAGCTGATTAGAAACTGACTTTTTAGTCTTTACCCTGCATGCTTTTCCATGTGATTTTGAATCTGTAATCATGGACTTAAATCTTTAAGTCTCTCTTTAGCTAAGAGAAGCAGTGAATGAGTTTTATTTCTTTTTTTACTTACTCATTTGTTCATTTGTTTCATTTTCAAAATCTTGATGGATTGCAAATATAACTTAGTTTAAAACAATTATCTTCTACTTCAGTTTTGTGGTCTTGGCATATACTTTTTATACATAAATTTACTAAAGGTCTGAAAATATCTATTTTTAAATGATTTTATTTTGAAAATGCAGTAGATGCAGAAAGAGTAAAATGCATCACTTTCTTGTATTTATGTAGGGATAGTTTTCCTCTTAAGTAGTGTTCAAGTCAGAAGCCTTCCAGTAGTCATTAATTTATAGCTCTTTCTTTCATATGGAAATTTTCATTCTACTAATTTTGACATGTGACTTGCAAGATCACAATCTAGATTTTTTTTTGTTGTTGCTGGATTAAGATTTTTTTCCTAAATATTAAAATGCATTAATTTAATTAATATTTTCCCTAATTATTAAAATGCATTGTCCCTCATTGTCACTCTCTCTCATCCCAGTAGTGTAATCTTTCATTTTCTGGTTCCTTTACTCTAAGTTTTTTTGGTGTTTTTTTTTCAACCTCTAAATGTGTGCTTTAAGTTTCTTCTGCATAGAGAAATCAGGATTTCTGATGCTTGACTAACATAAGGAAACCTGACATTAACACTGGAAAATTATAGTTATCTAGAACTCAAAAAGCTGACTGCTTGCTTATGATTTGAAGTGCAGTAGCAAGCCTCTGTGTGCATAAAAATAATTCTCAGGTTATTTCATTCTCATCAATTGTCACACTGAGCTTTAAGGAAGGAAAAACAAAGTGAACTAAACCATGGGGCTATGTAAAATTTGATTTTGAATGTCTCTGTGTATCTACATGGGAAATTCTGGAAAAACCTTTAAACTGGAAAGAGTATTATATGGAACAGTGTTTATGAGAAATTCGCCCAGAGAGGCTAAACAGGCTTAAATACTTAAGTTCAGTCCTAAGACTAAAAAACGGAAAATTCTGAGCCTTTATGAAATTCTAAAACTTAATTTTTCGAGATTGATGCCCAGTATATTTTTTTCATCTTGTGGAATGTCTTGGCAGCAGTTTATTGATGTAGTGTAACCACTGTAACGATTATATATATATATGTATATATATATTTGTGTATATTTGTATATATCAGACAGCCCCATGGAGTCTGGTTTCCACGAGTGCCTTGAATTATTGAGGGATTGTGCATTGCAAACTGTGACCTGTGATAAATTTTATGGGACACAACAGTTTTTTTCCAGTAGGTTGCTTTGCTTGAGGGCAGGTGGTATATGTGATGGATGCATTGCCTAAAAATTACCAAAAACCTGTTTTGAGCTTGACTTCTTGACTGGGATGACTGTAGGCTCTAGGCCTGTCACTTGCACATGGCAGAAAGAATAATCTGCATTGTATGTTTAGAAAAAAACATGAAGATAGAATGTATTTGCTTTGGCTAATGGTGGTTCTGTTGTCTGTGGGTATAATACAGAGGGCTTTGATCTTGTCACCTCAGTCTAAACAGCTGTGACCCTGGTCAGCATTCTTGGTGAGAATCTTCACAGACAAATGGGCACCTTCCAGATTTCAGTTGCAGTTTGTTCTGCTGTACACTCTCATGTACAACTGATCTGGTTCTATGTTTTTTAATTTAGCTTCCTCAAAGTTCTTCTCTTTACAGTTAAAGGGAAAAAAACCTCCTTGTAATGCTAAATATAAGCTGTGACTCCTTGGGGTTTTTTCACTTCTGCTTGATCAGCATTTCTGTAACATCTTCTTTTGTTTTTTTAAATTTATATAAATAGGTTGTATGGATCTTTGGACATAATATTATCTTGTTATTGAAAGTGTATACATTTGATACATGCTCCCTTGAACCTTTTCATGGTCACAAAATATCTATCTGCTCCATTATACTAAGAGGAATGTAGAGTTGGTAGGGAATTGAATTTACACTGCTGATTTTGTATTTTTAGCTTTCATGTTGTTTGTGCAGGATGGAGTCCTGATTTAGTGATTGGTTCACACTGCAGAGATTCAAAATCTTTCATGAAATAGGTAATGTGGTCTGTTGGGGGAAACCAGAAAATGTAATTAGTCCATGGTAAATTTACTACTGGACCATGTCTCCGCTAATGGACCTTTCTAGTCTTTAAAATAAGCTTGTTACAGCACTGGGATTCCAACTCAAAGTGGTTGCATTGCATTGCTGTAGCATTTGTAATTTAACACAACTTTTTCTTTTTCTTTCCAAAGGCGCCTAAACAGAAATAACCTCCAGTTGCTTTCTGAGCTGCTCTTTCTGGGGACGCCGAAGTTATACAGGCTGTAAGTAGGCACAGCCCAATAACTATTATTTGGGAAAATTTGGATTTGGTCTGTTATTATGTCTTGCTTTAGAATTTTTATCTCTTGTCTTGTGTCGGGCTGAAATGTCTTAGAATATAGGTATTTTGTTTAAACTAAGTGCTTCCTTTGACTGCTTTGCAACTTTTTTTTTTAAATTTTATATTACATCTAGGTCAGATACTGATACTTGTATGAGAATATTGTTATTTGTCCCCACTTCTGTAAGGAAGTTTTTCTGAAAGAATACTTTGATTTTCCTTTTCTCCTGTTTGGGTTTTTTTAATAGTTTCTGTGTTAAAAAACTAAAAAATGCTTCTGGAGATTCTGACCCAGAGATGTAGCACTATATAAGCACTTTGGTTTTGTGATGTTCTGCTTTTGTGGATATACATTTGGCCAGAAAAATGATAGCAATGGCAAATGCTATGTCTGTGAAGAAGTCCTGTGTCCCTTCACAGAGAAAACAAAGCTAGTAACCCAAGCTCTGGAAAGAAAAAATTATGAAATGCTTTCCCTTAAATAAAAATTACAAGAAATTGAGGAATAAGTGTTTTGTTTTGATAGTTTTACTTGGTTTGATGATGTTTTAGTCCAGGCAGTATTTCAAAATACATGGTTTGACCTATTGTTCTTTCTAAGAAACCACTTAATTCTGTTGCAGTTGAAATGTGGAATAAAGTTTAGAATCTGGTTTATTTGAACAAAATAAATTGTAAGGTACCTTTCAGTTACAGTATTTGTTATGGAAGAGATAACACATGACATGCTTAAGTAGGCTTTGGTAAGGTTGTACCAGTTCAGCCTGTTTTAATTTAGATATGTTTGATACATTTCTTCAGACTCTGGGTGAGATTTCTGCTCTCGAAATTGCTGGTTAATACTGGGGTTCATCACTTGTGTGCTTGGAAAAAGAAAAGTGAAGTTGGAGGAAAGCAGGATTCCTCTTGTTTCCACTTTAGTATATGGAATTATGTTTGAGAAAAAATGTGATGCTTTTATTTTTAGTTCATTTTTATTTTACTCTTGTGAAATAATAGTTCTTTTCTTCTTTCTTATAGCAATATACAATAGCAAACTGAAAATTACTTCTATTATTGTAAACATTTATCTTTGTGTATTTTGTTTTATTCCATTGCTTTAGATGTATACTTTGGTTCCAGAAATTCCCTGTAGATGTAATGAGTTCTTAAATGACTAGGCGAGAAAGCTGCTGAAGGCTTTTTTGCTGATAAACAGAAATATTTTGCTCTGCTATAATATTATAATGTATTCAAATATGGTGTTATATATTAGCAATTGAGTCTCTTATAATTTCCATCAGCTGGGATAAAGACATTACTTCTATAAGGAAGGAAATGAAAGGGATTTATGATCATTTTATTATTCCACTTACAATGTAATGGTTGCTACCTAGATTCATATAAAACAGAAAGGAGCCAGAATTTGCAGACAAAAAATGGATACACACTTCAGTCAAAATCATATTTGAATATATTTATTTCAGAATTGTGTATTTGATAGATGCTAGTCTTAAATCTATAACGTCCTTTGACATAAAGCACACAACTGCTTATGGCATATATGGAGGAAAGTAAGAGATCATTGGCTTCAGAGTATTAAATTTCCTCTGCCTAAGGGTTATTGTTGATCAGACCATGAAAGTGAATGTCTGGTTATAATGTATTCATGTTTAAAAGAAAATACAATTGATAGTAAAAAACTGCAGCTCCTTAGCACTAAATTTGTAATTAAAAAATGCCAGGCCAACAAAGGCACTGATGTTACTTGAATGTTTGTGATCAGTTTCAAGATAATATGTAGCTTGTTCCCTTTGAAGAGTATAAAGTGATTTGGGTTTTTACATGTATCATTGTATATGCTTAGATGTATTTACATCCAAATAAATATTTTTCTAGGGAGAATTAAAATTCTCTAAACATGATCAATAATGGATATATATATAGCGCTTTGGGTTTAGTATTTATTTTTGGCGTTTAACAGCTAATCAAACAATGTGTGTACTGCGAGGTTTCAACATACTATTGAGCTCCTGTGAATAATAATTACCATTTGACCCCTGGCTGTAAATGAGATGCCAGGTGAAGAAGCACATATGCTTGTTGTGTAGGCTAAATGCAATATAAAAGAAAGAGGTTACACTGTATATGAATTATGATTCGACACAGTTGGTTGCCGCCAGCGGCCGGCTATGCTTTCCCTTTGCTGTCTGCTCCAATTTCTCTTTGGACGGGTTGAGAGAGCACTGCGTGTTCAGGTCAAGATGTTTGCCTAGAAATAGTAGTACAGTTGCAGCTGTGTTTGCTGGAGCAGGAGACTAGTTTAAATAGCATTACCATTTATCCAGTCCATTAACAGAACTCTGTAAAATAATACCAACTCTGCATAAACTACAGGACAGTGTAATAAAATTACAAGCACTTGTTGACAGATGGGAAGTGTAAGTAGAGGAAAGCAATAGGTTGAGAATTTAAAAGAGACAGTGCATTATTTTCTGTGTCTAAAGACACTTAATTTCAAAGATAGTAAAATTATTTTTCAGGCTACTTTCTTTCCAGTTTAGCAGCCTTCCAAGAAATCTCATGGAACTAGTTAAATTTGATAATTTTAATCAAAACAGAAGCTGATTTTTCCATTAACAGCTATCTACAAAAGTGTTTTGACATAAATATTTCAGTAGGAAGTAGTTAATGCTAAAAATAGTATGAAGAGTGCTGTATCAATCTTACCTTGCAAGCAGTCTCTCAAAGCACAATGTACATGAACCTCTGTTTTGATGCAATACCATTAAAATGAAGGTGCTGTTTGAAATTCCCTGGGATGATAATAAAAGTTCTTGCTCAACAAGTAGTATTCCTGCAAGGAGGAACATTCTTTGGTGACCTGTATGCCCACTCATGCTACGTTGTGTAGTGTCAGGGATGGTACCTTAGCACAGAGAATGACCACAGGGAGTGCTTATCTGAGGCAAATAGATTTTGACTGCTTACTTTGGCTGGTTAGATCACAGTTCATTGATTGCTGTTTGCTGTAGGGTACTGAGTGCTGGACCCAAGCTGTTTGAAAAATCAGTTTTAAAAAATACCTTTATTAATCAGTGGCATGTAAAGGTTATTGAATTACATGCACAAAGCTTGTCCCTTTTGATTTACATTTCTTGTACTTGGAATGTGGTTAAGTTTCTTTACTAACTAATATCTGTGTAAGTTAGGCAATGTTGGCTTTGAAAAAAAATCAACCTTTGTAGTGAATGTAGTCTTATATATGCTTTTCTTTTAATATGTGTACCTGAAGGTACACACTGTGAATATTTCTCCTGTAAAGGGAAAAACCTCCAAAGCTTAATGTAGTCTGATTAATAAGCATCAATTTTGAGATGTCTGTTAGTCACTAAAAAAATTTCTAATAGCAAATAATTACAGGGGAAAAGTACTAAACATCAAAAAAACTTCAAAAAATTATCTTAGGCCAGAACAACAGCAACAGCAGCAACAACAAAACATGCCATACGGGGGGCCATTGCAGAAATTCCTCCTGAATTAATTTCTGCCAGCTATGATTAAAGTGTGTGGTACTAGATGTGTCAGACACCATAGTTCGCTGCTTCATTTTACTCTTGGCCTCTTTGGCCCCTGCCACAATAAATCCCACAATGGTTAGGCAGGAATTGCAGGTTGCAGTTGCCAGGGTTACCGTTGTCCGGCCGGACGACATCATTACTCATCCCCCGGCCGGGCCGGCAGCCTCAGCCCGCGGCCGCTCCCGGCGCGGGGAGCCGCCGGCCCCGCAGCTTCTCCCGCTGCCTCTCGGGACTGGTGCTGGAGGTGCCGTTTGCATCCCTTGCTGAGCGTTGTTTTGCTTTTACCTCTGCCGAGAGAGGAAAAAAGAAAAAAAATAACAAACAACCCCAAAAAACAGCAAAACAAACCACATCAGATAGGAAGGGAAAAAGGTCATAAGGTGGTGCATGTAAGGTGCTAGAACAAGGACTTTTAAATATTTTTAAGTGCTGGACTCCCTTATTGTTAAGGTTAATTTATTATTTTGTCATATTTCTTTTACACAGTAATCATGGTAAGTGAGACTATGGTCATAATTTTGTAGAAAAGACACTTATCTTCAGTCTGAATCCATTTTAACAACTCAATAAAAGAATCACTCATTAGAAAAATGCTTGTTATCTCAAAGCCTCTGAAATATTCCAACTACAAACAGCTGCTCTGGATGTTAAACCCAATGAGGAGCAAAAATGAGTTTCCTCTTTTGAAAAGGCAATATTGAAGAGATTTTCTCCTTTTGAGAGTAGATTGTTAATGGAACTGCTGTCAGGTAAGCGCAGTGGGTTGGTTTCCACTGCGCTGCAGTAGCATTACAGTGTGCTCCACTTTATTGCAGAAGTGGGCTGGATGGACAAAAATTTAGGAAAAATTTATTCAAACATGAATTATGAAGCCACCTTGTTGCTATACCCTCCCCAGGATAGTGTGTTGAGGTATTTTACTCACTTTTTGAATTGTTATGGTATATTCTAGCAGCATGCACACAAGGCAACTCCTTCTTTTTTTTCTTCTTTTTTTTTTTTTTTCCATGTGATAGAATTAAATCTTATTCATTTTAGGGCCAAATGGAAGCAAATAACTCTTCCCTACATTGAATCAGTCTGGCTTGTGTTTTGGTTTGTACTTTTTTTTACCACAGTTGCTTAGTTCAAGTACAAGGATGTTTGTATTGTTTTATCTAATCGATTAAATTCAGTTAGCAAGAATATAGTGATTCTACTGCTAGTTAGTTTTTAAATACTAGCATTATTTTGTTAACACCACTCTTGAACTGTGACTATAGTTCTCAGAATACATTCAACTATACATAACTATATTTCAAAGTTACTCTTTAGCGAAGACATACTGCATATAAATGAGTATACAGTTCTGGTTTTGTGGTATCGTAAGCCAGTAATTAAAAAGAAATCTTTAATATATGAGTAATTACTGATCTTTTTTGCAGTGTGCAAGCACACTTATTGGTTTGCTATGCCACTGCATTTTTGCTAACATGAGGTCTTATTGCCCAGTATGAAATGTTTTCAGGGTGAATGTGGTCCCTTATGCTGCGTGGCCACTGCCAGTTACTTTTCTGAGAGTTTATTTTTATATAATCCCAGTTGGTAGACAGACAAGCCTATCTAAAAAAATTGAAGAATTCATGTGTATTAAAAATATGCTTGTTAAGGTTCATTGCCTGTAAGAATAAACCAAAGTAACTGAGAACATGTTACCTCTGTGCTAGGTTTATAATATCTGATCTCTGGCATTCATTTCTGGCATGGAAAGACTAGGAGATACACTTTTGTGAGACATTATAAATACTGTTACTTCTGTTACCTGCTCATTTTTAATGTAAAGACAAAAGGGCATTGGGAGCTCAAATGCTTTATGCAATTTGACTTGTATGTTCACCTTTTTTTCTGGTCCTACCACCACTTGCTTCTACCTTAAGTTTTAATTCTCTGCTATAATGTTTCAAAATTGAAAATTGTCATCTCAAGGAACTGAATAAAACAAAAAACAGTACTGTAGCTTTGCTTCAGACATAAGCCTTACTGATATGGCAGGATGGCATTTTAGAAAATCTTGGAAGTGTTGCAAAAATGCTTACAATTCATCAGGTGATTGATTTTTTTTTTTTTTT
>VXBB01002446.1:267169-340096 GCA_013399915.1 Illadopsis cleaveri
GAAATGTAGTCAGAAAAATAAAATGAATTATCTCTCTGTGCAAGAGAGCTGGACTTCAAACTTCACTGTGTTACTATTCCTACCCCTTGTTATAGACTCTCTTAATCTGTTGGCCTTTCCTGAGCTATGTTTTTTTTTGGATTTGCATGTCACCTGCTATGGTGGTGTACAGGAAAAAAAATGGTGTACCAAATATCCAAGTGAATTGTTGTTACTGAAAGTAATAGTACAAGATTTTTTAAATTGGAAACAAACTATTTTATTGTGAAATGATGCTCTCAATATGGATGTTTGTATTTTTTACTTATGAGATAATTGGAAGCTGTCTTTGAATTGTGGTTGAATTTGCCTTTATTTCTTTAATTATGAAAACATAATTTTGTTAGTTTTTACAAGTGATATTTCTTTTGCTATGGAATAAAATGGCAAATTGGATGGACACTGGGGCTGTAAACTAATTCTGATCTGGGCAGGTCACTAACTCTTTATATAAGCTGCATTAATAAGTGATATGGTTGACTAATTCCAGCAAAAGGCATCTATAGGGATATCCAGGTGCTGGACTTTGATCCTTGTGGGTCCCTCCCAACTCAGAATACTCTATGATTCTGTTATGTATATAATTTTGGGATTTTTTTTACTGTTAGTCACTTTTAACCTTANATGCATATAATTTTGGGGGGTTTTTATTAGAAGAAACACTCCAAAACTGTTAGTCACTTTTAACCTTAATTGAAAATTTATGTTAAACACCAAGCAAACAAAACTATGACTTACAGAAATTCTTCCCGACCAACATAAATATCTGTGATATTTAAATTTTTTTTATGCTGTTAGCTGCTGGCATTTAAATATATCCAATGTGAAAACATTTATCATAATAATTAGTCAAGCCATAGCTCTATTTAAATATAGTGGTTGTATTCAGAGTAATTGAGAGGTCTACTTTAGCTATTGTGGTTTTGGTACTTTGACACCAAACATAAATAATTACCTTCTGTGTCTTCGTTGGCATCACAGCAGTTAAAGCTGAGAATTGTGTTTGAATACAAAAATAAAAGTGACTGGTTTTGGATGAACCATATTCATGTTCAGTCTGAATCAGTGCCTGGGTTGTTCCAGGAGGGTTGACCTTGAAAGCTTTGGTAAATTATGATACAGGAAACCATTTAGTCAGGAGTTAAGTAGAGAACTGAAACTCAGTGAAGGAAGTCATGAAAAGTGAAAAAGCATGTCAGAGGAATTGCCATTATTATGTGGTGCAGAAATATGGTGTGAAATGTTATAGAGAGGACATCTGTAAGTCTTGGCTTGCACAGTGTGGACATTTAAGTGCAACCGTGTCATCTTGATTAAAAAAAAAGGACAGAAAAGAGGAATAAATCAAGCCAAGGGAAAATCTGAAAGTATAGAGCCTTGTCCCTGTGATGGTAGGTTTCTTCTACAAGTGGAAGATTAAAGCCTAAAGTAACTGAATAGCTGAGAAAAGTCCAAAGAAAAGTTGATTGCTTCCCCTCCAAGAGTTCCAATTGATTGAAAAAAGCCTAATTTAAAGTTCTGTTTGTTCTGTGTCTTAAACCATCAGAATTTTCTTTTAGAACTGGGGGAATGCTCTGGAAGAGAAAGAATCCAAGGATAAAAAGTCATTGCAGGCCAACAATTGTTCCTAATCCTCACAAAATGCTGGAGAAATTAAATTTATTCTTTATTGCTCAAAGTGTTACCTAGGTCACTGGGCGATGGGAAAATTGAACTGGAAGTCGAGTAGGCACAATCTTTGTTTTGTGTCTAGATGCTTAACCTTAGACACGGCAAGGCATCTTAGTGTGTTGTGGGAACTTGGTTCAGAGTATTAACACCAGGACGTTTATTACCCTGGATTTATAATGGGCTATGCTGTCAGCAGATGAAAATGTTGTGTTTACATTTCAGTGTTAAATGATCATTTAATTAACACCTAAGAGAAAAAAAAGAACCCTTGTGAAATTCTTAGCAGCTTTTATTGTTGGTTTCCTTGGAGGTTTTAATATCCAAGTTATGCTGTGGTTGCTTCTATAATATAGCTAGAAAAGACATTTATGAAGGCAGTCAAGAAGGACAGACAGTTTAACCCCTGTTGACCCTTCATCCTGAATGTTGATTTATATAGCATTTTAAATGCATTGAATTTGTTTTAAAGCTTCTTTAAAATTACTCACACAGCATTCAATATTTTTCCATTTAAAAGTATTTCCCAAAGTGTACATTCTTATAAAGAGCATAGGGTTTTTTTTAGAAAATAATTAATGTATATAGAATTTATCAACAAAACTTTTACTGTAGTTAAAAAAAAAATAATGTTGCGGTTTTTGCCAAATTTGTCTATATGTTCTTGATAAGGATATACAAGCTTCTATAAGGAAAACCAAAAAGGTAGTTTGAAATAGACATCATATCGTGTTCTGGTTCCAGTAGCTACTTTCTAAGTTCTTTAAAAAGGATAGGAAATTGGCAAGGGAAAGAACATTACTACAAAACTGCGTATCCACTTTAACCAGCATAGATCCACTTCCATATGTTCCTTTGTATCAAAGTCAAGGCTATCTAAAAGATTTAATTTGCTCTGGGTCCTTCATAATGCTTTTTGTTGTAATTTTGATCTACAAATCCTTTCTGCAATAATGTTGCCCTAGAAAGCATGTTTGAATAGGTTTTTTTGCATCCTAGATCTAATGCTAGATGAAATGCTCTTTGTTAGAGTGGATGCTTTTCAACTGATGTGTTTTTACAAACACACTGTAGTAAAAATTGAAATTACATATAGGTTTAGAGATTGTTTCAGGGGTTGTTTGTTTATTATTTGGTCTTTTCTCAGGGAATAAACCCCACAATTTTAAAGCATGTTAAGGGAAAATAATAAAAAGCCCAGCACAGCCTAAGTCAATTATTGGTGATCCATAAATTTTTTTGTGTTCTTTTTGTTTTTCCTGATTATCATATCCTTCTCACACGTCAATAACTGAGTTAGAAAACACAAATGGAATCTGCTGATACAGTAAAGTTCCTTTTTTTTTTCCAAGCAACTGACATAAACCATCTAACACTTGATGAAATATTACAGCTGCAGTGAGACTTCTATCTGCCAGTGGGATCTTAATATTTTTCAAACTTCTCTGAATATACTTATTAAGCTGAAATTTAATATTCTGATAGACACTAGCATTTGCTTTTGTCTCAAATATTTGAACATTGAGAGTTAAAACAGTATATTGCTATTTCAGTCTTTTCTTCAGTGTATTTAATTGAAAACTAATTCTGCAAGATCCACTTCTTAATCGACACGTTGGATGAAGGAGCCTTAGGATTAGGATAGATAAGAAAGCCTTACCCTGCACTAGGTGTAGCTTGCTCTCTTCTCAGTTCTGGCAGAGCTGTAGGTTTGCTGTGCTGGTGAGTGATTCAGACGAGCAACGCGTGTAGGAAGACTTAGGCTACACTTTGTACACACAGACCAGTAAACTTGAGCTGAAACTACACTGGACTGGTTGGGACTCGGAGGCTTGGTGGGAAGCTCACACACATTATCTAAGTACCAATTAAAGGGACTCTCATTATGGTGAGGAAAGTGCCAATGTACAAAGTGCAATACTTGGTCTTGGAGAAGAACTGAAGCCAGGGAGGGCTGCAGTGATGAACAGCCCAGCCTGTTGTCCTGTAGCTGTTGTAAGGGTACTTGGAGCCAGGGCTGGTGGTTTTGCTTGGGAAAGGCTGCTTATGAATGCCGAGCAGGGTTTATTCTCTCCCTCAGACACTTGAGAGGCCTGCTGTGCTAATGGCTGTTCAGACCCACCTCATGGGGAATAAAGCTGGGACTTGCTGAACTCTTTTCATCTTTACAGCCAAGCCCAGGTGCAGGCCCTCCCTGGCTCAAGGGTGTTTGAAGGACCACACTTGGAAGGCTTCTTTCCAGGGCCCTTAGTCTTTAGGGGGAAGAAATAAGGGGCTGAACTGGGAGGTAATCCTTTCAGTTAAGGCGCTCCTTGAGGATTTTCAGGGTAACTTGTACAAGAGAAAAATTCTTTGCCTCTTTTAATTTCTCCTTCTGTCTAGACAGTTCAATGTTTTTTTTTTGTTTGTTTTTTTTTCTATGAATGTATAATCCATACAGTTGTAAGGAAGGGCTGCTCATACTTTATAAGGTAGTGTGAACAAGGAGAGGTTTGGTGACAGTTGTTCAGTGCTTTTAGTTCTTTATCATGGGGAAGATAGAAGAAACATCAGCTCTTCTTTTTCCCACTTTTGTGGCTTTTTGTAGGAGTGGTGGATAGCTGGCAGGGATTGAGATAGCTGACCCTGAAGCTGCAAGGGTTGCATATTGAGTTTGATAAGACCCACAGGGAAGAGTTGCAATGAAGATAGCATAACAGCTAATATAAAAAAGGTGTAATAGCTGCTTCTCTGAATACAAAGTTATGGAAGGCTTAGTAGAGAGAAAAGAATGTAAATGTGCATCTAAAAGAGGGAGGAAAGAATTTGAAAAGCTTAGCAGAACGAACGAAAGTTACTTAGATGAACTGAAAAAATGGCACTGACACATATGTATGCATGAAAGCAGTGATCATTTCTGAGACTGGAGAAAATTCCTATCTGGTCCTTACTACTTCTGTGTAAATGTTAAATCTAGTCAATGATTAATTGATTCTGTCATATTCTCTATGTTCTTTATGAAAAAAAAAAAAAGCAAGAGACTTAATTCCCTTCTAGATTTTAGAAATATCTAATAATTCAATGGAGCAAATACTTGTGTAGCTCTCCCATGCCATAAGTTGTTATAGCAGTAGTACTCTCCTCATCACTTATGTGCCTACAACACAATAAAAATACCACTCAAAAAGCAATACTTTTTAATGTCAGAATCATTTCTAAAAAAGACAAAACAACTTTGTGAAGTGGACAGCCTACCCAAATCTGTAGAGGAATGCTTTGCCGCTTCATCTCTAGTAAAGTGTTCATGTCAGAGGCGCAGAAGCCAAAACTGCTCATTTGACACAGAGTACAGAGATGTCTCATGGAAAAAATTTATTTATTGCATGTAAGTTTAGCAGATGGCAAATTTAAATTTCAACTATAACAAAATCATAACCACAGTGTTGTTTTTCCTTGGTTTGCCAGTGAGGGTAGCCACACATATTCAGATTTGAGCATCTAAATGCCAGCACAGCATCCTCACTGTTCTGGCTGATAACAGTGGCTCTATCTGTGTAAAAGAAGAGAATCTTTTACCATGTTGTAAGTCTTGGACTAGGAAATAATCAGAAAATTGTACAACTGTTTTTAAGATATGTAAAAAAGATTATTGTTAGTAAAATTTGTTCAACTACCATTCCATATTGAGATGAAGCAGTTTTGCAACATGCAGTGTACTATCACCTTTGAATTCTTGCATATAAAACTATATGCTTTGTTCAAAGCTGCTGGGGCATGGCCAGTTGTGCCACATATTCCTGAAGTTTTAGATACTGCAGTGAAGTATTTATTTGGTCCGTTATTTTGTAGTCTATGGTTGCTGATCTAAACTGTATAAACAGCACACCAGTAAATTTTGGTGGAGGAAATAATAATGAGGGATTTAAATTTAAAAAGAAAAAATGTGCTGGAATTATTTCTGCTGTGGACATACTTTGGAGAATGTGGGAAATACAAAATATGGCAAACTAAAGATGATAATCACTGGGGAAAAACCTATTGTGAGAGACTTAATAATAGCTGTAAATGTGCAGCATGGAACAACAACATCATCCCATTGCATGTGTACATATCAAAGGCGCTGCAGGAAATGGAAAATATTTCTAACTTTGTTATGGAGTTTTGCAAAGCTGATGGTGATGTAGTTTGTTTTGCTAGTTAATTTTATGAGAAGTTCACTTCAAATGGATTTTTTTCCATTTTGTTGCAACATTAAAAATACTTCCCTAATATTTTGGCTAAACTGAGGGGTTTTTCTGTTCTTGTAAATCAGGTTGCAAAACCTATTTTGTCTTTTTCCTCAGTCAAATTAAAGAAAATGGAAATGGATTTGAGTTGCAGGGAAGGCTTTAAAATTAGTCTGTGCTGTTAGCCTATTTACATGAATGGAATAGCAAAATAACGTCAGTATCGTGTGCATGTATATGGGGAAGAACAAAAAGCAAAACTGGGAGAAATGTAGTTAAATTAAGAAGTTGATTGGTCAAGAAAAGATTTCTGCAGGGAGTTGCAAGTTTTTGAGATGGGTGACCTAGGAATGATCATTTGGTGTATATTCAGCATTGAAGTAAAAATAATAATAATAATACTATCAGATACACAAATTCTTATTGAAGAAATGGAACTGTACAGTTTGCTGGAATGATAAATTCACAAGATTTAACATTTAGGAGTAACAGGGCTGTTGGATTTTCTCTAGCTGAAAATCAAAGCTTTTTCTACAGTTTGTTTTGTTCGTTGCTGGTCTCCAAACCATTCTGTTACAAGCTCTCTTCATCATAATTTTATCCACAAAGGTGCCAAGCAGGGAGAGGAGCCTAATGTTTTCTTGCACTATGAGTGATAGCTTGCAGTGTTGTGTTCCATGTAATGTATTTGGCTAGAGTAGTGAAAAGGAGTCAGATGGAGCCAGCACTGCTGGCCAGCAGCGCTTCTCATACCTAGGTATACTCGAGACAGTGAGTTGGCGGTAGGGAGTAAATTCTGAAACATGAAAAAGTTAACATTTAACTGAAAGTTGGATATTCTTGGGAATCTGTTGATTGCTGATTCATCTTTTTGTCCAGGGAAGACTTTGTTTTACAAGAGCTGCAGATTACCATAATAGTTTGTAATGTAGGATTGAGACCTAGAGAGCCTTTCAGTGTTGGCAGAAAAGTGTATTATTTCACATGCTTACTCTAGAGAAGTTTAGATTAAGGCACATAAGAATTGTTGCATGTTGAATAAACAAAAGTAGAAAACATTTTGTATTAAAAAAATATAGTTTTGTTCCTGTTGCTGTTAAAGACTTCAAAGTCTGTTTTGTGAAGTAAAGCACTGTAAGGATAAACACTCAGATCTGTGTATTCCATGGAATAGGAATTTGAGTGTTCACAACTCTACCTTGCATGCGTACAGCAAGGCCTTAGTGTGTGATGTGTGGGCATGCAAATGCATTAGCACTGGTAGTTCTTTGGGCCTTCACTATTACTGTTTAAGATACTAACATTTTAAGACACAAAAACAACAACCCCCCAAAGAGCTAAAACAAATCCCAGTCTTTGAGAAGTAGTCAAAGAGAAAATGCTTATAAAGGCGGAGGTGTCTGTCTTGAGATTTCTCTGTTTCTCCAAAAGAAAATAGTTAAGAAAAATGTGTCCATTAAATGTTGCATTATTATTTGACGAATTAGGGACATAAATTTGGAATTTAGCTTAATGTCTTCATATAGCAAATAAGAATGTGATGCTATAGTTTCAGTTTATAGTTCCTTAGAAATATACAGCTTTTTAACTGTGTACTTTGTGGAAAATGAAACATAAACTATATTCCTGTAGCAGTGTTCAGAGCCTCCTTTTTTGCATGATTAGCTGTGGGTGGGATTGTTTTGTAAGAAAGTCTGCTGTTATTGTGTTTTGTTCACCTTACTTGCATTTTTTAATTATGGCTGTATGACTGTATTTGTCCATTGTATTTTATTTTGGCTTCTGAACTTGAAATGACTTCTCAAATAGTTTGCTAAATGTGACTGTTGCTGAAAAGTCTTTAATAGTGTAATCTCAGTTTGCACAATAATATTGCACGTCCCATATAAATTTGGCAAGTATTTAAAAAAGGGCAAATAGTTTTGATATGCCTAAAGAAAGATACCAACAGAAGATAATCACTGTATCTACACTGTTCAAGTGTAAGGTCATCATCATTTTGGCATGCCCTGGTTAATGAATTTCCCTGGGTATTCTAGGAATGTCTTTCTTTCCAAATAAAGATACAGAAAACCCAGGGTCTATTTTTCTTTCCATATAGAAAAGGGAATAAACACTGTATAGAAAGCTATAACTAGTTACTTTTAGTAACTTTAGTTACTTTTAGTAACTAAAAAACCCAAACAACTTGAATTATGCTCTGCGTTTCAGTTGAGTGATCTGCAAGAAGATTGAAAAGATGTTCTGAATTTGGTTTCTGTTCCTTACTGGAGGAAAATATTGTATAATCAGAAATCACATTTTAAGCAATGCTTTGTTTTGCTTTATTTACTTAATAACAATATCCTGCTGTGTGTAGTTTTTATCAGCAGTGCTTTTGAGGTTGTGTAATGTGTAATGAGAGGGTTACACTACGTAAAATTTCCAAATATGAAACTTTTTTAAAAAAGAAAATGTGATGTGAATTAACTAGTTTTGAAAGGAAATTTAGTAACTTTCTGAGGGGGGGGAAGTAGGGGGTGTGGTTAAAACATTTATGATAAATATGGTTTTCTGTCTGTTTTCTGCTTTTCATTTTGTTTTTGGATGTTTTGTTGAAGATGTGAATCTGTAGGAACTGCTCCAGAAGGTATGGACGGTAAAGCGAAAGTAAAGAAATATTTGTTTGTGCTGAAGTTTTGTATAGAATTGGTACCCTGAAATAAGCCTAGGTAGTGTTTGAATGCATGGGAATTTCTTAAAATAAACACAGCCACGAAGGGAAAATGTGATAATGACTTGATGATGATGAGTGTCTGCTGTTACGGCCCAGTGAGATGGAAGTGCCAACACCCCAGCCTGTACACCATGATCCAAATTGTAATGAAGGAGTTTGGCAGCTCTGATGCCTTTATGTGAATGTATTACCATGGCTGTAAAGATAAATAGTTCCAAAATGGAAATACTAACAAATATTTAGTCATTTCCAAGCAGATTAGAAGCAAAAGTAGACATACTATAGGAAACAAGATAAATAAGAAATATATCTTTTGGGTACGTGTGTTCCATTCCTGTTTCCCTGGGCTGGTTCTTCCTTTGAAAAATCAGTGTATTTAGACAGGTTATATATATATATATTCCCTTTGTAAAGGTCACATCCCCATTTCTTGATTTGTTTCAACTTCCTTCCTGCTTTCCCTCTCTGTGACTCTCCTCTTATGCAAACATCAGCCCTGATTAAAGTCTAAAACTTGTGGACAGTGTTCTGTACTGAATTGTGAACTGGTGAGCTGTCTGGCAACCGTAAACTGTCTAAGGGAGAGCAAGGGTTCAGATCTGTTCCCAAGGGCAGGCTCCCCCTTGTGGATGCTGATCCAGTTACAGCTTCCATGAGCTTCCTGGCATTGTACTAACTTAAGCTATAATTCCACTTTTTTTTCCTTTTTTTTAAAAGTTATTATCTGCATATAATTCAAAAGTCGGTTGTTGAGTTTTTTGGTTGTTTGTTTTTGGGTTTTGTGGGGTTTTTTTGGTTTGGTTTTTTTTTTGTATCCTCAAGCAATTTTCAAGTCAGACTGACCTGAAAAATCTGAACTCGGAAGTTTTGAGAGTAGGAAAATTATTGTTAGAACAGAAAGGTCTTAACTTTTTTGTGAATCCTGTTTTTGATGCAACCTCTGCTGCTGCTTTTTGATAAACGCAATTTCCATATAAATACGTTCTGGTAGCTTTTTCTAAATGGTCTGCTTAGCTTCCCTGCTAAATGAAGTCATGTCCAGTAGTGGATGTCTAACATTTGATATAGATACCACTGTGAGTACCAGCACTGGCAACTGGGAGATTATTTCCATCAGGTTCTCCAGGTAACCCTACCAAAGATTAGGGACAGCTCTTTTGGTGAGTGGAATGATATGTCTTTTTTTTTGTCTTGAATGATGGTGCAGGACTTTGCAAGGGATTGTGGGCTGTGGCACATTTTTAAATTTTGGAATTTAAAATTCAAAATTTCAAGGTTAGAATTTCAAACTGGTAAAGGCATTTTTTTTTTTCCCTCTTCACTTGACTGCCTGTTTCTTGCAAGGCGTTTAATGCAGCTCATTGAGTTGACTTATTTACACAGGCTTAAGAGGCTTTTCTGCTTGCTCGCCAGCCCAGGCTGAATGACTCATCTGAGATCAAACTGTTGACATAGGAGGTGATTTTGAAGCTGCAGATGGCACTGCCAGCATCTTAATGAAATCTGGTGCCAAGGGAAGCATATGAAAAGTGTAGGAAACAATATTGTAAGTTGCATGTGAATCTTGAAAAATAGTGATGTATCTGCAAATGGAAGATGTGTATTTTTCATCATGAAGAACTCAGTCTTCTGCACTCTTCCACTTCAATCAGTGCCAGCTCTAGCCCTGAAGATTTCTTAATGGCCTACAATTAATTAATCTGATTATTTGATCAATGTCCTAGTAGTTGACATTGTCTCTAAAGGGAATGGCAGTCTTCTTGGAATATGCTTTTTTGAAATTCAGAAACCTTCTGGTCCTTCCAGATTACTTTTTTCCTATCACAGTACTAGCTAATACTGTTATAATGTACATATGGTTTCCTGGCTGACGGAGCTAATTGTTTGTTCTCAGATTATTCTCAATCCCTGAGTTGTTGTTTGCTAATTTCAGTCATTTTCTCAGTGTGAAATGGGTAAGATGACTCTAAGAAGAAAATTGCAGACTGCTCATGGTGCAGCTTCACCAAACAGTGAAGCTGCATCATGAATCAGGACCAAGAAATTTGGCAAATTATATAACTACTTTTTTTGTGTATGATCACTTGAAAATGCAGATTAAAATTCCCGTATATGTGCATTGTGTATAAAATGAAGAAATCACCTTGCATGTCTGAATTTAGATGGCTATTACAAAACCATCATTAGATTTACATTGGGAAAAAGATGCTACTGTTTCTCCTACTTTTGTGGACCAATATTTTGTTTGGCCAGCTGCAAGAGGTGCAGGGGGCTTTGTTTCTTTAGGAAATGAAAGCTTGCCAAACCTGAACCCAGAGTTACAGGATGGGGTAATTCAGTACAGAAATTTTTATTTCCTCACCAATACAGATGCTGACTGCACAGTGCAATCAAACCTGTAGTTTTACAGAGTTCCAGATTAACTTTCCTGGGCAGTCAGGAGGAGCTTTATACTGGTCAAATCCCCTTTTTACACATCATGGGTCAATGAAAGAAAAAATTGTGCGCAAAGAAATAGAGAATCATTTAATGGATATCAGCAATAATTTCTGATGACGCTTATTCTTCTTGTATAACTTGTCAGATCCCAGGGTATATCATGTTTAGTCATGCTTCTTCCATCCTTCTGTTATTAAATTCGTCAAATTCTTGGGTGCCGTGAAAGCTTTTTTGTCTTCTCAATATCTTCAGTATATTATTTCTCATCACTGTCCTGAACCTCAGCATGACATTACTTGTTGGTTACTTTTACTGTGAGCTCAGCTGATAGACACTGTGATATCTCAATTTCTGTCTTTTCTGGAGAACACTACATTTTCTCCTGAAAATTCTCTTCTGCTTTCTTAGTGAAAAATCTAGTTAGTCTAGCTTTCTTTACTATAAATGATGCCAAGATGCTTTGTGTAAAATACAGTGTTTTCTTATTTCTTCTGTGGGAAGCATGCAGTGCAGGAGAAAAACAAATTACGTGCTCACTTTGAAGTCACACACACACACGTGCTTAATAATAAAATATTAAAAATCCCCCAAGACAAATGAAAATAGTACCTGAAAAATAAACATGTTGCTTAAAAAGCTGTATGGGATTTCTATATCTAACTAATTACCCAAAGGTAACCATGACATTATATTTTACTCCTTGTGCATGTTAGTTGCTTTAGTTTGGTAGATTTGCTAAATGTGTCTATTATTGTGTTAAAATTTTTAATTACTGAGGTTTGTGAAAGTGCTTCCACATACAAGGGGTATTTGTAGAAAGCTGTATAGATTGACAAGTGATTGACAGGGTAAACAGTCTCGCTGTGTTCTGATATGCTATGCTGTGGTGCAATGCTACAGACACCTCATAAGCCTCAGGAAGTAGCTTCAATCCAACTTTCATTAAACTTTTATTGCCCGTGTATCTTGAAGTTATTGTTAATGGGGAAACTAAATGTGCCACTGTTGTCTTTTTCTTCATTTCTTTAAAAAGCTTCACTGTTATCTTGCATTTCTGTAAAACTTCAGTGTGACGTAACCCAAGAGTGATATATTTGTTTGAATTAATAAAATACATCATTGGCAAGAGAAAGTTCAGATGTTGCCCTGTCTCTCATGTTTTCCATAACTTTTTATTATTTTTGTAATGTGAAAAATCTTTAAATGACAAAAGCCTTTTTTGGTGTGATATTGCAGAATAACACCTATTGCTTCCAAAGCAAGATCGACCTAGAAAATGAACATCAATTCTATGTAGCACTTAATATTCACCAACAGAGGCACAGTTTTACCTTTTACCCTCTCCTACTCCCTGCCACCTGCTCTCTGCAATGCACCAAAGAAAGAAAAAAACAAACTGAAAAACCCTCTGGAAAGACAGATAACTTCGTTGGTTTGCCCTTGAAGATCTTGTTTTGTAGCATCAAGACAATATTGGTAAATTTGAGGATACAAGGACTGTAATGACAAAAACTTAGTTTTTCAGCTGAAGACCATTATTGATACTTGAGTAAAGAAAGATAATTCACATATTTTGATGGCTTTGCAGCTTTAACATAATGCCTATATTTCTTATTGGGAGATCAAGGAGAGCTAGTGTAAATTCTGGTGCAATGCTGTAACTTAGTCTAGAAGTGTCACATGTGGGTCACATAGACACATCTACTGCGTCATTCACATCTCAGGTTAAGGTGGTTCATGCTGTTACCTTGCTAACTGGATCTTTTACTGTATAACAGGCTCCTTATCTGTTCTTAGACTAGGCTCTCCTTTCAAAAAAGTGGCTCTCTTTTTCCATGTTGCCTGGAGATTTCACCCAGTTTGTCAACTTACTATTCTTCTGCACTTGAATGTGAACTAAACGGGCTATGGCCAACTGTGTTAAAATATTTTAAGACTGATAAGAGACTTTATAGTCTGGGTGAAAACTTTTCATCTTTTTTTTAGTGCAGTGAAGTCAAATGACCAGAGCCTTCTTCAGATGCTACTGGTTTTTTTTTAAAAAAACCAGTATATATAGTTTTCTAACCTCTATAATTTTTTTACCTCTATATTATATATGGTGATTTCACCTTCTTCATAAAATGTTAGTGTGCTGCTGTAACCTTGCCACATAATTTAAGAAATTTCCACCTCCATAATGGACTTTGCCTTAAAAATTATAGCTTTTGTGATTGTGATAAATGATTCAGCATAGACTGGAAACTCTGAGTATAGTGCAGAACTAATAGTGGCAAAATGTGTTGTGAAAATGGAAAAACGTATTTTGAGAGTGAAATAAAAAAATCTTTAAACACAACATGTTCTGTTATCTTCAGTTGGACCTGTCTGTTACCTTGCCCAAGTGTTTTGTTAGACATTGGCAGCACCTGTAGAATTGGGTCAGGTTTGTCCTGCTCATTCTCAGGAAGTTGCTGAAGGGAACCGAAGTGTCTGGAACTCTCTGGAGGGCGGGGGCTTCAAGTAGAAAGCAAAGAAATGCACTAGCATTCAGGCCCTTTCCACTCCTGAGGAGACAAGGATGCTTCAAGAAACTGGGAAGAGAAAGGTTGTGGGCACCAAGGAGAGGGTGACTGAAATAAATGAGCTCATCGTATGATAAGGGATTTTTCGTAAGGGATGGGAAATAGAAGAGACCAAACTATTAAGTAGAAGTTACTGAATTGAGAATACATATGGCAGTTAAGTTCTGGGTATGTTTTTTATGGTTTAGCAAGGGTCTCAGCCTCTTGAATACTTTTTACTTTGGCAGTCGATATTGGGAGAATTTCTATTCAAGCATTGTTAAATCTTTCATAAAAGATTCCAAGTATTTGAATGGCAAAATTACTATGCTTCTTTAACAACCTCCAGAAAGATTTCGTATAGTTTTTTTCTGCATTATGTGCTTTAATGCCTCTATTATCCATATATATAATTTAATATAAAAGTTTTCAAAAGATTTTAAGCCATGTACCCAAAATTATACATAATGTGCAATAAAGAAATAGGAACTAGAAACACTTTAAAAAATGTATATGAATGAAGAAGATGGAATTAGTATGGGTAATTCTCTGCATTTCAAAACAATGCTGAAAATACTGGTAATTCTTGACACCATTTGATTCTGATTGCATTGATTAAATTGGACATTTAATTGATAAATTAATCCAAAATTCACAAACTGGATGAAATTTAAAAAAATACTCTCAGAAACTATTTTATCTGAGTTAGTAGAATTGGCTTGCCTGATGAATTTTCTCAACAGAAGCTGTTTCCATAGTCAATTAATTTTTTTAATTTGTTTTAGGTTACAAAATATTTTAGTTCTAGAATTTGTAAGCCAAAAGTATTCCTCAGAACTGTATTCCTCGTTCAATGTTCCTATTCTTTTAGTCTGTATTTTTGCCTATGAAAAAGGTCAAATAGGTTGTAACTGGTGTTCTGTTCTGTTCTAAAAAAATAAATTTGTTCTCTATATCACCAGTTGTATTAATTAGATACATTAATGTGAAACTGTGTTCTCTCTTCATGTTCAGGTAAATATCTGCCTGATTCTAATAAAAGTTTTATTGTTGTGTAATTGTTTGAAGTGTTTGGTGAGAAGGTAGGTCTGATTACAGTAGGATTTAGTTATCTGATGAATTGTGTTAATCTTCTCTTAGTTTATCGTTTATGCTGTAAAATTACCTTTAATAAAACATGCCTTTAAAACTGCCTTTTTTTTTTTTTTCAGTGGTGCATTCTAAAATTTGCTTTTTTTGGAGAAAATTGCTTTGAATGCTGTAGAGAGGTGGAGAATAAAGCGGATTGTTACAGTTATTACTGTAGGAACAGCATAGTTAGAAGGAGGTGGGGCAGAAGGTTAAAAAAAAGGTAATTTTTTTAACTCTTCTTCTGTTTTCATGGCTTCCTGTTTCATTTTGCCTACTCCAGGGGCTAATATACCTGCCACCTTTCTGGAAGTCTAAGGGTATCCTGACAGCAAAAAACCTCTTTCTACTCCTCTTTAAATTTAGCTTTTCTTGCTCCTGTCTCCTGAGCCACCACTTCTGCCAGCCTGTGCTTTGAATTAGGCAACTGACTAAAACCATTTTTATGTGTATTTGAGAAATCCGTTCTCAGAGAACCAGATGAAAAGGCCAAGACTGGAAGGTTCATGTCATAAAAGCTTCTTTCTGACTCTTCAAATGCATTTAAGGAGATGGAAGCCAAGACAAATGAGCTGTCCCCTACAGTATATTACTTTGATCGAGCTGTCTTTGCCACCATCTATCTAAATGATGGTGACATATTTTTAAAATAAATCACAGAACTCAAATACTTCAAATGAGTTTGGTAGCTCGAGTCTGCTAATGTGTGTATGTAAGCGTGTATTTCTGCTTGGAGCTCAGTGGGGCAGTCAGAATGAGGGTAAGGCTGTGGAGAGCCTATGTTGCAGTGAAGTTTTTCTCCCCAGGGTGATGCAGCTTAATGTTTTTCACGTGTTTGTCTTAACATTGCGAGGCCATGTTGCACTCCAGGAGACCAATGCACAGTCGTTGGTTTATGCCCTACTTTTAAGTGTGTGTTGTGTGGGAATGGGACAAGGAGTCTGGCCTTCAGGATAAATGTTGGGCAGTGAATGTGACCTGTGTATCTTTTGTTATTTGTTATTCTGTTTTCTACTGCATTCTCATAAATGATACAAGGAAATAGGATTAGGTAGATCTTTACCTGTCTTCCTTGCTGAAACTGCCTTGGGAACGCTTAACAGCTCATTGTTAGGCTGAGAAGGTGTCACAAGTGCAGCTCTAGATCTACTTATGCTGTAAATACCTGGGTTTTGCAGTTAGCCTGCCTTTGTAACACATGGGGCTGGGGTACATGGTCAGCTGCTGACACCTTGGCAGAAATTGGGGTTTGTGATGTCTGTAGTGTATTAGATAGGTGATCTGAAATCCACTCATAAAATACAGTGAAGACCAGTGTTGAGACGGAGAAATTAATACGGAAAGCATCCTCAAGGTAGCACGGGAGAATAGAACTTATGAATGGTTTTGGAGGTGACAGGACAACTGTTAAGTCATAGTTCTGTTGCAGAAAAGGCATATAGTCCCTCTGACCTAGTAAAGCTCCTGCTGTAATAGGACTGGATCATCTTATGTTTGGTGCTTATCCGTGTCTACTTTGGGAAACTTTTTAATAGATGATTATAGAATTATAGAAACTTTATAGAAGAACAAGCCTTAAAAAAGAACTATTGATCAGTACTACAGAGTTTAGGAAATGTAGTTCCCCAAAATCTTGAAATAGTTGGGTTTGCTTATCCTAGAGGGGAGAGGACTGGACAATAAGAGAAAAATGCTACAGAGTTAGTAGCAACTAAATGTTTTTTTTGCTGCTCTCCAGCAGCTTCATTTGAAGTGATAAGTTTAATTTGAAAACTAGGAAATCCTTTTCTGTTGTCTGAATTAGTGAAAGGCTACCAAGGCTTTTGGAAAGTGTACTTCAATGGATATTTTAAAGACTAGGTTGATAACATCTGGTAGGGGATTATTTAGCTTTGTGAACTGACACTGTGATTCTGACTCAATGACACTTTCACAAGCTAAGCATTTAGAAAAGTCTTGTCAAAATATTTTTTGTAATTATAAGAAAAATGTAGCAATTTTAATAATTATTAGATTACCATATTTAATATGAAATTATATTCAATCATACTTAATGTGAAATGCTTTCCATAAAAAATTCAGTTAATTCATATTGAAATCTTTTGGATTATGAACCATTTTTTCTTCTTTTTTAGTTTCACCCTGCTAAGCCACAAACTAGGTTACAGAAAAAATAAATTATTTATATTATTTTGACTTCATTCTCATTGCTCTTGTTAATAATGTAACAGAAGAATACGAATGTATTTCTTGAGCTTTTAAAATGTTAGTCTTTACTAACATTTCTTCCCTTAATGGCTATTCATTTTTGATCTGTATGTAAGTTACAGCATCACTGTCTTAAGTGCTTTGGTTTGTCATATTTTAATTCTGTTATTGAATAAATGAACTTCTACCTTCACAAAGTAATAATCGGTTTAGTAGGTGAAACATTTCTTTCATTGAAAATTACTATGAAAATGGCTTTTGACAAAGCTAAAGTTAGTGTTCCAGCAGCAACAGTGAAGTTAGGTGGCTTTTCAACCCATTCATCAGGCTCCTGCATTTGACAGAGGAAACATCATTAACAAAGAAGAATGCATTTTCCTATGAGTAGTGCAGAAATTAAAGCCTTCTGCAGTACTTCAACAATGAAAAAGAGGGTAAAAGTCAAAAGAAAGGCTTTACTAATATAAAAAAAGGCTTAGAATTTAGTAGAATTGTTCTGCTAAAGTATAGTAATATATACTTCTATATTTTTCTGCTATGCCTTTTATATACTAGGAGGAAAAAAAAAACAAACAAACAGATAATTTGAATTGACATTAGAACCATAAAAAATTATCCAATGGTTTTCATATTTACTGGCCTCTTACTTTTAAAATCTGACTTGTAAGGAATGTAGCATGTGCCACTGAAGATTTTGATAGCTATCAGAGTGTTCTTAGTAAGCTCTAGATCTGCCAGTTTCTATAATGAGGTAAAAACTCCCCAGAATACAAAGCAACACAACTTCCCCTATGAATTTATACCGAGAGTGTTCTATTTTCATCCTTCAGGATATTTCACTCAGAGATACACAAATGTATTATGTTCTTCCCCAAGTGCTTTTGAACTGTGATATGTTTTGTATCACTGGTTATCTGTTTCAGATTATTTATGGTCTAACATGTAGGACTGTTTCCAGAAGAGCAGAGAACTCAATGTTTTCAGATCAATTTATTTTACTTGCTTGTGAATTATTTTCCTTTTCTCTCTGTAGCACTTCAATGACCTTTTTCCTTATTGGTTTCCTTGTCTGAGCCTGAGATTTTAAGCTGCTTACCATGCTGAAAGAGAGGTGCATGGTACCTGTCTTTGTGGGCTTCAAGAAACATTTTTTTACAGCAAACATGGTGTAATTTAGAGCTTTACTTGTGTTGTAATTGCATTGGGATCCTGATATCTTTTGTACTAGCAAGAAATCAATTCTTCTGTTTTAATTTCTTAATAATTATTTTGGGTTATGATCTCATCTTTACATTTAGTCTCCAGAATACCTGGAAAGAGAAAATAATCTCTGCCACATTGTTTTAGCAATAATTGTTTTTATTTTTTGTGTGAGAGTTATGATGGGAGGGGTTGTGGTTAGTTAAGTAGTTGGCTATTGCTAAAACGTATTTACAGTTTACTTGTGGGATTTGAATTCTTCTTTCCTGAAATGTGAAGGTGAGGGAGAATTTGTGATCATGGAGTGATATGAAGTAAATAAACAAGAAATGATGTTGCAGAAATGAAACAAATCTAGGGTTGATATTTTAGTGTATAGTGTACAAGATTGGCTCCATGTTTCTCAGCTTTTTCAAGTATGGGATGACTCTGACATGAGTAAAGGCAGGAGAGTCATTGCATGATATATTACAGGGAATGTGGTACCCACAAAGTTGAAGTGCCAGCTGAGAAAGATGAAGGTTTGCAGTTTGCACTTACATGACTTTTTTCTGGAAATCCCCTAGTTTTTTGGATTTAAATTCTCACAAGTTTTGAGTTTGTGCCCAGCTCCCCATGTTTCCTAGGAACTTGAAAGCTGGCAGGGAGTGAATTAAGAAAAACAGTAGGAGATGCTGAGGCCAGCAGCACAGTTTGTCATCTCTCCCTGCAGATAATTGGGTGACTCTCCCTCCTTTGCCTTCTTACTGGTGTTTTGATATTTGGAAGGCCAGGCTTTTGTTAAGAGAAAACTAAACAAAAGTTTTCTGAACAGGGGAGATGGCTTCCTAGATTTACTCACAAGACAAATAGGACATTGCCATTGAAGATTTCTTTATCGATACTCCTGTATCTTGGCAGAGACACGCTGTGCGTGCCAGGACAAGGTCCTACTCACATACTCAGTGGTTTGGAGTCTAAGTTGTTGTCACATTCAGTTTTGAAAAAGTTCTGCTCTCAGGAAAAACACACCTGTGGCTGCAGACTATTTTTAATCCTGCTTTCTGTCATTACAATGCCATTGGTGACTCCCTTCTCCTTTTCCCTATTCCTTCTACTGAGTATTTGGTTGGTCTTAGAGAGTAAAGTGGTTTGTAGAAAAGGAGAAATTTAGCTCAGAAGCAGCCTGGTGGTTCGGGCAAACTACTGGGATGAAGAGCATCTAAATTTAAATAACTTTTTGAAAGCACCAATGTGAGAATGACTGCATCCTTGAAACAGAGTGGTCTTCTAATGCCTAGACATATTTTGCCCCAAACTTGGGGAGGAAGTGGCTTCATTTTATAAGGCATTAGTGTGGGTACAAGTGTCTTAATGTTAGAACTTAGGTGGTCTTGTACATAAATGCCCTTGTTGTGGAGGTTTTAGTTCTGTAAAGGATTAGGTTGCAGTTGAATGGGAAATTTAAGGATATCAGTGACATCTGATGTTGGTACCTGGAACTAATTTTGTGGATTTAGCTCCTGGTGTTTCTTACTAATTGATGTGATTTTTTAAAGCCTAGGAGTTGAAGTCTTTTGTATCTAGGAGCCTTCATTATTTAATTACTAACATTAAAATGTTAATAGATTTTAACATTTACATTAAATGTAATGTTAAAAGATTAAAATTGTTTACCTGAAAGATTATGCCATCTTAATATATCATAGCTTTAAGATACCAGATTTCTGTCTTACTCATATTTCATTTATTGAATAGAGTGGTATTGGTGTCTGTGGAGTTCATGACTTACCAGACTGTTATCATACATTCATCATTTCTTAGAAGAATATATTTGAAATGAACAATCTCATGATCTAATAATTTAGATCCAGATTTTTTTTACAGGATTTTTCCCCCCATATTTAATTAGAACATTTCTCAAAGAAAACATACAGAACTTATTATAAATAACAATTCACTGTGTGTTTTTAATACTACTAATAAAATATTNGGAAGAAGGCCATCTTGAATTTTATGAGGAGAAATTTGTTATTGTCAAGCCAAGATGTAATATCTTGATGCAGTGTTAGAACCACTAGCTACAGTGTTTTACAGAATTTTTTTAGGAATTGAAAGGGCTGGTGTTTTTTTTAATATATGTAAGAAATAACTAAATATCTGGGATTTTGTATGAAATTAGGTGTCTGAAGTTTTTTATAATGCCTAAGGATTTACAGAAAAGGTGTAGTGTTTCCCTCCTTCTCCCCTCAAAACGTTTTAATGCTCTTTAAAGAGCATCACTAAAAGAAGGACGTCAGAAAACAGACACAGAGACCAATCCTGACACTTGATTTGTCCTAACTTCAAAAGTAGGCAGCAGCTCCCATCTTCAATCAGCACCAGCTGACAAGTTTTATATTTAAATTGCAGTTCATTCTGCTCACATGAATGAGTTAGACCATTATGTGTGTACCTTCATACATAATCACTCTCTTAATATAAGAAGTCCTATTAAATGTTATGTCAAAGTAATTTTTCCTTCCAAAAATGGAAATACCATTATGTGTAAAAAAGGGCTGTGTTTCTAAATATAATACTATGTCACATCTGGAATTTTTATGGTGGTGTGGGATAACTGCGTAGAGCCAGTTAATACAGAAATAAGTTTGATATTCACACGTTTCAAAGCAAAAGATAGCTTTTCAAAGACCAGGATAGCTTTTACATTGAACACTTAATTATGCTACTACTACTTTGGGCTTATGCTGTGCCTTTCATCCCTGGATTTTCAAGCGTAGAAGCAACATTAGCATCACAGCATCCCTCTCATTGATGTAGGTAACAGTAATAAATCACTTTGGGGCTTGGTTTACTTACTTTTGTGAGGTAGGTAAATGGGCTTGACCAAAGTATAAAGACTTAAGCATCTGATCAAGAACTGCACACAGCTCTGATTCTCAGCTTCAGTCTCTATTACTTCATAATATATATTCTCAAAGAAAGATTTGGGCCCTTTGAAAGGCTGTCTGACTTTATCTCTGCTTCTGTTACCAAGCTAACTTCAGGGTATCTCTGCTTCTCAAGTATTTAACATCCACCTTAGGAAAATGTTTTTAATTACACACATGTGCATTGACTTTATCTATTTTTTTGTTGTTGTTTGTGGAAACATTTGTTAAAAAACGGAAACCAACTTAAGTAGTAAGCAAGTTGACGTGTTCCCTGCTTAGACCACCAGAGCTGCCATGGTTAACAAGCAGTCCCAGTAGAGTCATGCCTGGAAAATGGATGCATCTCCTAGCAGGATTTGACAAATGGTAACTTGTCATAATATTGATTCTCCCCTACTGAAAAAGAGGTTTTGTGTGAATAGATGGTGCTTAGGACCACACTTGAAAATTGAGAAGTATTTTAGTTCAGTGATTTAGCCAGTTTTCTAGATTAAATTGTAGTATTTTGCAATAGGTATTTCTGGATAAATTGCATTGACTTGAACTGAACATATTTTGGTATCTTAATACTAAATTTTTAGGTGTAATCCAAATTATGTGGGTGTACATTCTGGTACTATTTGGATTATGATGCCAGCAGTAAATGTCACTTTTAATGATATCCCCCACTCAGTGCCATTAGAATATAGATTAGTTGCACATTTTAAGAGATATGAGTTGACAGGAAGGCTGAGAACAGTGCCTTTTCAGCATGGGGTCACTCCAGTTAGGTATCCTAAGGTATTATGTGGTGATATTTTCTTGTGAAGTTGTGGGTTAAATAAAGTGTTTGTCCCAGTTTGAACTTCATTGCAAACTGACCCTTTGCACTCTTTTCAGTAGGAACAAATTGAAATATTATGCTGATAGGATGTAGGTATTTGGGCTGATTATTTTTCCTTCTCTGGGGCATAAGAACAAAATATAAAGAAAGTTCCCCTCTGCAAGATTCCCTCTCAAAATAAAACAAAAAAACCCAAAACAAGTGAAAACCCCAAACACAAGAATATCCACAGCATTTTGGTGCAAAATGAGTTCAAGTATTGAAGTACAACGGGTAGAAAAGATGTGATTCCAATCCACTAACATGTACAGAGACCACCATATGGGAAAACATGTCTGGTTGTAGTCAAAGATGAGTGGGTTTGGTCTGAGAGCTCATCTTTCTTTCTCTTCCTAAATTAACTCAGAAATTTTTATGCTATTTACTTTATTCAAAAATGCCATCAAAATTATTTTCAGGTAATTGTAACTCTTCAGCATGACATGATGGAGCCTGGTTTCATGGAAATATTGCACAAGATACATGTACTTTTCAAGCATTACCTTCACTTGTATTTGCCAGTGAAACAATGTATGTACTTGAGGCTTTGCTATAAAGTTTTGGTGTAGTGAAAGAAATAATTTATGGAAGTATGAGAAATAAGAGAAATACTAACTTGTAATATGACTATTTTCTCATAACTTAATGTGTGCCCCCTGTCAAATTATTTCAGATTGTTCAATTAATAGGAAATTGTGCAAATAGATGAATTTTTGTAGATCTCAGTAAATACTTGCCATTCCTCTGCCAGGTGAATCTTTGATCTGCATCTATTTTTTGGATGAGCAAGATTAATAATACCAAAGTCTTTAAGCCTTCTGAGAGCAGGTGTCTGGTCTGATTTCAAGCCTTCTCTGCCACATGCTAGAGATTCTATACCCCTATCTGCAGAAATTTGCATGATCTTTTTTCATTTTTAATGCAATTTACTTTAAAAAGTGCTGCCTTCAAATTATTTTGATTGGGGCTCCACTTTTGTAGGGCTGTAGAGATAACAATTCAAATAAGGACATACATGAAGAGTAATCTGAATTTTTAGAAAGTTTTAAGGGAATGAAAAAGGAACTGTCATTCTTATTCCAAAATTTTACTTTTTTCGTGGTTTTTACATGAGAATGCATGGCTTCTCATATAAAATGTGATGTGTATGTTTTATTTTTTATTGCTGAAACCTGTAAATGGATATGTATCTTTGGGCTGTGTTGTGTGTCAAATTGATAAGACAGTTTAAGTTCTTTCAATAAAAAAAGGGGGAAAATATGTAAATCCTGTCTAGATAAACATTGTGATTCATTTTGTCTTTTATTCCAGTCTTTTTCTTCAGCAGATTGTTCTTGTGATTATAGTTACTCTAGTGGTTTTGACTGTACAGTCATAGATGGTGCAGATCTGTGTGGACAGTGGAAACCCCAGAAAAGAAGGAGGATGGCTTTCTCTGTGTGTCTAGTGACTGGATGTGGCACTTAGTGCCATGGTCTGGTTGACAATGTGGTGATCAGTCACATGTTTGACTCGATGATGTTAAGAGGATTTTTCCAACCCAAATGACTCTGTGATTCTGTGCTCTTAACTGACAAGTTCAGTTTTATCAGGTGGAATTCTTGTGGACCTGTAACACAGAAATTTATTTTTGACCATCTGTAGGCTGCAGTAATCTGCATGCCGGGAACATGAATGCAATTTGTCATTGGTTTGTAGAGGGTGGGATGTGTGTTGCCTGAATCCTTTTGGCTCTGTCCATTGTAGAATAACAGAGTGGTTTGGATTGAAAGGGACCTTTAAAGGTCATCTAGTCCAACCCCTTGCAATGGTCAGGACATCTTCACCTAGATCAGATTTCTCAGAGCCCCATGCAGTTTGATCTGAAACGTTTCCAGAATCCACCAGGCCATCCCATTCCAGTGTTTTGCCACCATCACTGTAAAAATTTCTTCCTTCTACCTACTCTGAATTTATACTTTTTCAATATAAAACCATTACCCTTGTCCTGTTTCTGAAGGCACTACTAAAAGTCTATCTTCATCTTTCATATAAACTCTCTTGAAGAACTGAAAAGAAGCAATTTTGTCTGCCTGGAGCCTTCTCTTCTCCAAGCTGTACAACTCCAACTCCCTCAGCCTGTCATCACAGGAGAAGTTTTCATCCCTCTGATGGATTTTATTACCCTCCTATCTGGACCTGCTCTGTTTTTCCTGTAGTGAAGACTCCAGAGCTGGATGTAGTACGCCAAGTGGGGTCTCACCAGAATGGAGCAGAGGGGCAGAATTGCCTCCTCAAACTCAGTTGTGCTACTTTTGATGCAGCCCAGGATGCTGTTGCTTTTTTGGGCTGCAAGTGCACATTGCTGGGTCGTGTCCAGCTTTTTACCCACCAGTACCCCCACGTCCTTCTGTGCAAGGCTGCTCTCACTTCCTTCATCCCTCAGCCTGTATTGATACTGGGAGTTGCCTCCACCAAGTGCAGGAATTTGCACAGTCTGCAGATCTGTGCACTCCAAATATGCAGATGCATTGAAAGATTGAGAGGTGTATAGTAATTACTGTAACTTTGGAATAAGAATCTTTCTTTTGGCATGTGTGGCCAGCAGCTGGGTAATGCATTGACTCTTTTGGAGTGTATAATTACTTGAAAGAGTCAGATAGTTGTTCTTAACAAGGCTAAGAACTTAAAAGATAGTTGTAATGTTCGTTGCATGACTAAAATCACTATTATAATCAGAATGTTGCCTTCACAATTGTATGTATAAATGTGTATGCATCCACACACAATGTTCATTGTATTTCAGGAAACATGGCATCTCTGATCATCAAGTGTGATTTTATGTTCCTTTTTCACATTAGAGTCAGCAAACGTGACCGAAATTTTCAGGAGTGCAAGTGACTGGATATGTTGTCACAAGTCAATTTATATTCAGTTGTAGCATAAAACTGAAGAGAACACACAAATGGAAGCAGGGAGTTTTTGACAACATGCTTCATGGTCAAAGGCTAGGCAGCTCAAAAACAATTAGGGGAAAATATAATGGTTGAAAAGAGAAGAAAAGAAAAAATGGTTAGCTTTACTATATACATATGAAAAAACCCCCACATTTTCAGTCTGATGTGAGAATTTTGATTAAAACCATCTAAGAAGTGCTGTAGAAACACTAGTACTTGAAGGCGGTTTGATTTTTTAAACACTATCCAATTTTTTTGGCAGATGCCTCTATTTGAAGTTCAGAGATTCTTTTATATTAAACAGTAAATGCCTAATTAGAATGCTTTAGAATTGGAGGAGTTTCAGTGTGAGCAAGAGGAAGCTTCAAAATGTTAAGCTATTCATTTTACTTTGTGTAATGTCTTAAAGCAGTAAATTTTGAAGATGGAGCAGTTGTTTTTGTTTTTTTTTAATTGAATCAGTCCTCGTGGTGAGCAATCTTAGCATGAACATTAAAATGGAAAGCACTGGGAATAACACATGTGAAAATGTGTTATGTACATTTATTGTTAGTCTAATTATTTACTTTATCTTTTTGCATTACATGATGAGTAATCTTGTTTTGTGATTCTCATGTATTTTAATTAAATGTTTACATTTTTGTCAAGTTTCATTTGTTGCTTACACAATGCCATTATAAAGTATGTTTGTAATAAAGACCTGTTTTATGAAGGCAGAATAACAAGCAGAGTAACTATTTCTTCACCATCTCTTTGGAGTGTCTGAGTACCATTGTTCAGACTAAAACCATATTTCAGGAGTAATAATTGGTGTTACTTTAGTGGAAGTTGTTTTCTATAAGTATTTTATCATTTAAGACTGATTGCAAGATATAAAATCAAACCAAGAAAGCTTAGGTTTATTAAATGTTGATGAATCCTGCCCACAAATGTAAAGCAATCAGGGGATTTGTAGGATAAATCAGATGAGCCTTTTGCCTACAGTGGAGCACCACTGGATTTGAAGCAGTTTGCTCAAGGTGTTGCCCAGGCAGGTGCTGAGGACCTTCATGGCCAACTGGTGCTTCACCAGCCTGGTCCCTAGGGACACTGTCTACACAGACTTTGAAGAGATTACTTATTCACTCAAAGTTCAGGTGCATGAATTGCATACCCTCTTCAGGATTCGTCCTAATTTCTTGTGCCAAGCTATTAATGTCTGTTTTGTTACCCTTTTTAATAGTTCAGTAAAATTAAGTTCTGTGCCATGATCAGGGAATGTGTTTCCTCCCCTTCTGTAGTAATATGTCTCAATCATGAATTCTGTATTTATTGGTCAAAATATCACTCTGTTTGAAATACTATAGAACTTAATCAGCCTGAACTGAAGAGGGTAAAAACCGTTCAATTTTTTTTCTTCTGCTGTTTCTCTATTCTTTGGTTTGGAACAGCATGACTTGATTTTTCATTTAACACTTTGGACTCCTACTTGAGTTCTGATAAAGTTCAAAGTTTTTATGATCTGAGAAGATTTTTACATTTACCATCAGATTTTTCTTTGCGGTAAACCTATATTGAAATAAAATTATTGAAATTTACTGCAGGTATGGTTGGGTTCCTTATCAGTGATTAAATGTGCTTGAATTGGTTCTATTTTCTTCATTGTTTACTTAGCAATTTTATTTATTGTATCACTTTGGTGCATCATTATTTTGATACATGAGTGTACTATGAACCAAAGTCCTGTACTTATACATCTCTAGGCAGAATTTGAGATGAGGCAGTATGGAAAACCTCTATTTTATATATACTTCTTTGGATTTTTGGCCAGGATACACCAGCCAGGATGGGGCTGGAGTCTTCTTTTAACCAGATTCTGAGCATAGAGTAGGAAGATGTTCTTAGCTGATGGGATACCTTTTGCTTCCCTGACTTCCCTTCATCCAACAGGACAGTTCATGTTCCAGCTTGCACTCATGGTCAGGTGCTAATTGGGATCAACAGGTGAAACTCCTTAGAGTTAAGGATACTGTGGTTATTTCCATCTTACTGTTTTTACTACCAGCTTGTCAGTTTGATCTTTAGGTACCAGAAAGAGTCATACTGTAGTTGTTTCTAGTCATTATCTGTATTGAGTTAGTTCAATGCCTTGTGCCAAGGGATCTATCAGCAATACAGAGATTTTTTGTTCTTCTGCCATGAAATGTGTCTTGATTGATTTTTTTCTGTCTTACTTATGATCTCCACAATTCATTTTTTTCATTTCAAAGGCAGTTTTGTCATATAGGACTTGTATTTTTCTATGCCAAGGCCTGTGGAGCAGCTTGTTGCTCTTTTTCCAGCTATCAGAAGTAAGTTAGTGTGCTGAGCCTTAACAAAGCCCAGTGGGTTCCTTTTCACACTGTTGCCAGTTCAGCAGATAGAACATTCTCTAGTTCAAAGAATTAATAGGAGATATTTGATAGATACCTGAAAAATAGACAGTAAATGCATTTTCCCATAGAAGTGTTTTTCATCTATTTCTTTCTGGTGTGCAAGATGTATACTCTTCCCCACCTCCTTCAGATTTGAGCATATTAAATACAGTCACGCAACCCTAACATGAGTGAAAGTATAATTTTGCTTCCTCTTGCTTTTACTGAAAATAGTTTTGGCTTTTTTCCTTGCCCTTGTAAGCAATTAATTATTTCATTGAGGTGCAAAAGAAGAGTCCATATTACTCCTACGGGCCAGTTCTACTTCTGATTGAAAGACATTAGGAAAGAGAAGTATGTTTATTCACACAAGTATTGTAGAAAATAATTTTAAAGAATGGTAGGAACGCTTTGAGGAAAAAAGCATCCTAATACAATGGTGTTTTAATGTCAGATGAGTGGAAATTGCTCTAGTAGAAAACTTCTTTTTAATGTTATTTTTACTTTTAGAAAATCAGTACATGTATTTTAGCCTTTTCTGTGTTACTTGGAGAAAGTTAATGTGCTGCCTAAAGACAAAAGAACGAGACTTCTCAGGTATTTTGAAGAGGAATAGTATAATAGGGAATATCAAAGAGGCAGGCAACCTCCCTCCAGAGCCTCTTGTTGTCCCTTGCCATTGGTCCTAGCGCATCCTGTTCATAGAGATACTGCAGAATGGGATCACTGAAGATCCCTAGGTGTAAGCTTTTAAGCCCCCTAAGGTACATATGAAAAATTGTTGTGGAGGGAATTATTTATTAACAAATATTGTTGTGGAGGGAATTATATTTGTTAACATCGTAACGCCAAAAAAATGCTAGGTAACGGTACGATTTTATTTCTGTTATGCATTATTGTGTCTAAAAAGTGTCCTTGAAAACCAAGATTAGGTAATATTCTTTTGGAGCAATATTGTATTTCTCCTTTTCAGCTCCTACTTATTGGAATATAGACACTTCATGACTTCTGTTTCTTTGTTCCTTTTTATTAATTTTTTGCTTGCAAAAATTTCTGAGTAGCTTTACAACATGAAATGTATCTGTAATCAGAGAAATGAGGCTATCAGGTCAGTGTCAATGACACATCTTGGTCTATTTATATGTGTACTACATATGAGATGCCACAGTGGTTCATAGGGCAAAGAATTGATTCTATGTCAGAAAAAATGCTCTTGGCTACTGCAACCAGTTTCATCTTCTCTGTTCAGTTTTTTAGAAAAAGTAGCAAGAACAAAGGAAAAAACCGTGTAGACAATTTGTTTCCTATCACTTGCCAAAGACTTACTGGCTTTTAAGTAATCATTTTTTTCTCTCTTTTTTTCCCCATTTGTTTTATAAATTTGTCTTCTGTGTTCCTTAATTTATACTTGAAGTGCTAGCAAATAGACTGTTCTGAGCCATGAAATCTTAGCCCATGAAATAAAACCAAATCAAAGAGGTTATCTCCTGCCTTTCCCATTTTCTTAAGTAGATTATTCTCACAGTTAATATCTATCTCATCAGTAGATGAAAATATAACTAGGTGCACAATCTATTTTAAAGAAATTTAATTGCGTATGATCTCCTGCACATCAATTTTTTTCTTCTTTTTGTTGTTAGTATTTTTGCTGTTCTGATAAATGTTTTTAAAATTCAGAAAGAGCTAACATATTTTAAGAAAATATTGCAGCATCCTTAATGAGAAAAAGTTGATATAAAGATCTTCTACCTTTGTTTAAATTAATTGCCAAATTTACAAAATAATTCGCAGTACTCAGTCTGAGTCTTGCAAATAAACCTCTAAGAACTAACAAAATTCACTGAATTAATTTTTCCTGTGCTAGAAAAAATATTGTTCTATGTGTGAACTTCATTATACTTATATGTGAACTTCTGTAGAGTTCATAAAAAGGATCCAAATAATAATGCTCTTTTTAAAGTAAACATAGAAGACAAATAAATGTCATATATCCTGTACCTATTACCAGTTTAAAAACATTTCAGAAAACAGAACCTATATGCAGTAGTCTGCTTCAGGTATGATTAATATGAAATACTAGATTTGCACAGCTTTTCAGTAGGTGATCCAATTTCAGTTCATCACGACAGAATTAAAACAAAATCAAGCTATATTTAGAAACCTAAATTGTGGAAATGTTGAATAATGCTTTCCCGTTTAGTTGCATTCTGAAGAAGCTTAGCATGGGTTTTGAAATAAGCTGTTTCATGCTATTAATATAAAATAATCTTCTCTGCTGAAGAAAAGGATTTCTGAAAAAGGTTAGGGCATTTCCTGCAGTATAGATAGCATATGCAGTGATTCACTCCTAAATATATCATATTAATTTATTTTCATAACATCAGAATGTTTTACTCTGCTTAGTACTGTGTCAGAAAACTTGAACTCTTGTACTTAAAACTGGAAATAGCAATAAGCATCTTCATCCATAGGAGAGTGTTTGAAAAGAGGTACTTAGAAACTAGCTGGGGTAGCATTCCAGATAAGAAAGCATGCTCAGCCTGGGATTTGTTAATTTTTATTTTTTAAAAAAAACTTGTTCATTTTTGTGTAATAAGATAAATTTTCCTGATGGTTTCAGAGTGCAAAAGAGGAAGTGTGTAAAAAAGGCCAAAGGATTCTGTTAGTATTTTCAAACTTAAATGAATGACGTTTGAATTCTAACTGACCAGATAAATGAATGTGTTGAGAAACCTCAGATTCCACTGACCTTAACAGAAATTTGCAGCTTTTAGTGCCTTTGAACATAAACCATTGAACTAAGGATCTAAGCCCTCAGCTTTTAACAAGCATACTTGATTCTTCTAGTAATCATTCCTAAATTCAAGATAATTAATTTTGTTGTGTCTAGAATAAAAGAGGAGACAAGACTTCCTTTATACCATTTGATCACTTACAGTTATCCATTTTGTACTTTCCTTCAAGTTTGCTGATCTTGTCAGGAGTTCATGATGAGCTTTTAGGGGAGGCTATTTGTCCATTTTCATGTGTTCTGTATGGCTCTGAAAATGTGAGCCTGTATGAAAAGCATGTAGTGTTTGCCTTGTTCTTACATCAGAAGAATTTTTTCTTTTGTCCATTTTATGCTTGTTTCCAAAGGCTTAAAATGCAAGCTTTGTTTCTGCAATAATGGCTTAGTGTAGGCTTACATTGTTGATCCCCTCAGTAGATGCAATGTAATCCACTTTGGTAATGTGAATTTTTAAACAATCATCAGCCTTTGCTATTAACCCTTCTATACTAATGGTAATACCCTAGAAGAACTACAAAGGCATTTGGTGCTCAAGCTTAACATAAGACTTGAAGGACACTTAATGGCATTTACATTCCTTAGTCTAGTCACAGTGAATTGCAGAGCTGATGTTGAACTTGATTGGTACTGTATTCAATATAAAGTAGTTGATTGTGAAGTTGATGCTGAAATACAACTTTTCAAAAGATTTCTTTGGGAAAATATAAAAAAAAATCCTTGAAATGTCCTTTGCAATTAAATGCTACTTGAGGATTTTTCTGTCCCTTGGTTTTGTTTGCTATTTAACTAGGTCAGTAGTGGCCTTTTCTCAAACTGCTTGGGTGTTTCTCTTTAAACTAGATAACATTACCTGCTGAAAAACCTGCTGATGTTATTCAGTCATGTTTTTATTCATTAAGCTGTTTGAGAACGTTTTTTTGTCTAAAACAGGACAAGTATTTATAGCATTCCTTTTCTTTTAATTAGTCCTGTTATGTCTTAGTAGCAGATCAAAAATTTTTCTTTGCACCTATGGCGATTTTTTAAATAGTCATTTTGCTCCATTTTTTTATTCTTACCTTCTGACTGTTCTTCTTATCTACTTCTGTTCTTTTTCCAGAAAACTGATAAGCCAAATAAAAATTGATGTGATTACAGTATGTATGACCTTTATTATAAAAAGAGCATGGATGATTGAATTTTGTGTCTTAGCAATCAGAATTACTGCACTGTGTATCAATAGTCCCACTGCAAAGATCCATCAAAGTTAATCTGTGTTTACTGTCTCCCCTTGGAGTATTTTGGATACCTCTTATGTGGCAGTAAAATGAAGAGCTCTCTTCTGTTTCAATGCACTGTGTGAAAACTAGTCCATGTGTAATGAGACCAAGGTTTTATGAGAAATCACTGAAGGATTATTAACAATGTCAGAAACTTAGCTGACATCCTTTCTGCAAAACTAGTAACTCAGTTTTTTGAGTTGATGACACAATGGGGAAAAAAACCAAAAGCAAACCACCTGGCTGTGTTGAACATCACAATTTCGTACGTTTTTTGTGTTTTGGAAGATAAAGGCAAGAGATTAGGAGCAGTGCAAGAGGGAGACTAATTCATTAAGAAGCATAAACTTACACAGTGCAGATTTTTACTGTGGTTTTACAGCTTAAAGAACAACTCAAGTCAAGATGCACCTTCAAAAAATTCTAGGAAAAGGCATTATTGTAGTATTTTTAGAAATGAGTATAAAACCTTCCCAAGGACAACGCCGATCTGAGCAGCTCTGGTGTTGCTGTACCTGAAACCAGCTGGACAATTGAGAAGACACATCAGATATGTTAGGAATAAGGCTTCTTCCCCAGACAGACTGCTCCAAAAAGGACAGTCATCTTGAAATAATCAAACAATCAAGGAGTCTGCGATAGAGTTAACTAGTAGGTTTTATAGTGGATGGGAATGGAACAGCTGAGGGCAGAAAAAGTAATTTTGTCAATCTTTTTCTGTAATACAGGAGTATTCACCAGTTGGAGATTACTGCCTGGGTGTAATGAAGTGACTTGACTATTTGCTACTTGAAGTTATGGAAAACTCAAGTTCCATTACAGAGCTGGGTAGCATTAGTTTAGAAGCTGTGGTGTTGTTACTTGCTCTACAGATATGTTTGAGGACCAGTGTAAAATGTTACTTTTAAAAGGAAATATTTTCTACCTAACCATATTGAATAATTTTTGGGCAAGTTTTTTTGAGCTTTGCGTGAATGTTTTCAAATTTTTGTTTCATAATGATAAATTGAACATTACAAGTGCATTTTGCTTCCTAAATCCAATGGATTGTTTAGGTTTTAGATCCTGTGTAAATGTTTATATAATGTTTAATAATATTCTGTCACTCAGATTCAGGAAATAATAAAATGTGGAACTGAGAAACTGTCAAAACAAAAAACCTAAACGAGGTGTAGGTGCCAAAGCATAGGTATTTTGAAAAGGTTTTCCTTACTTTTCCATTATTGCATAAGGAGTAATACTTACAGTTTTGTCTAAAATTTAGAACAAAAAATACTTCTTTGAAAGGCATGAATCAGAATACAAGGAAGTCCATTAAGAGAATATTAAGTTCTTTACAATGAGGTAAGTGGAATAAGCAGTGGACCAGGTCTCCTGGGAGACACTGGGGTCTCCATCCTTGGGGATATTCAGTACCTAACTGGACCCAGTTCTAAGTGATGTGCTCTGGTTGACTCTGTTTTGAGGTGGGTTGACTGGATGACCTGTGGAGGTCCCTTCTAACTTCAGCTTCAATGCTGTGATCATAAACATGAATGCTCAACTCTGCAATGAACCAAAGCAAGGAGAGTTTATTTCAGCTCTAAGAAAAGTGATTTCATGTGCTGTTTGCAGGCTCTTGTGTGTGGACTGGTTTGAGGCAATCACTGAACTGTGGAATAAACAGTATTACAGTAACTGTCTTTTTCTGAAACGTATTCATATTGTAAGCAACCACTTAGTTCTTTATTAATATAATCAAATTAAAAATAACTTTTACAAAAAACAGTAAACATTTTAGATTAAGGTACTAAAAGGTCTGGATCTACTAAGATAGACTGCGAAAGATAAATGGAGCAGAGGGATCTTAGAGGAAATATGCAATAATCAGCCGAGAACACAATTAGCAACAGTTGTATGCTAACACATACAATTTTTGGCTTCCAACTGCAGTGAGTAGGTATTCGAAGAAGAGAGAATTATTTTTCAAAAAGAAGCAACAGTGGCCCATCACTTTGAAGCAACATTTTCAGAATCCAAGTTGGTAAGCAAAAACTGTCTGATAGATATGTGCATTACATTTAAACAGCTTTTAAAACTAGTTCCATAACATACTAAAAACATATCAAGATAGAATTAATTTCTGAGATACTTGGACAGAATAATTTTACAGCTACTTCTATACTGTAGAAGCTGAAAATGTATAAAGAAAACTTCTGTGTGTGTTTAATTAAGTTCTGCTGCATTAGATGGTTGTCAGGTGGTTATGCCCATAGCAAGTGAATTTTCAAAAATTCCCTGTAATGGAATCCAATTAGGATTCCATGGAAGATTCCAAACACACACTCCCCCTAAAGTCAGTTCTGTTTAGGACCATGTATTCTTTCACACTTGAGTGAAACTTGAGCATTCTGATGATTATGGGAAAGAAACAATCCTTGCAGTGTAAATATCAGTAAATAATTTGGTTCTATTTTTTTTATTTAAATTTTAGGCTTAAGAAGACAAATAAAACCATCCAAATAAGCATCTGTTCATTAATTGTATAAATTTTATTCTATTTACCAAGAAGGGTTATAAATGTCAGGCAACCCTGAGCTGTTAGAATCTGATGATTTAATTTCAGAAAACAAGGGAATAGTTAAGAATTTTGCTACTGTTAATTCTTTATGCTTTTATTTCTGAAAACAGGTGCAATTTGAATACCAGTTAAGATAAAGACTCCCATGCCCATTTTGCAATGCAACCTGAGAGCACATAGGTTATGGAAACATTGACAGTAGTTGGAAATACTAAAGAACTTCACATCTGGGTGGCACTAGTCCAAAAGAACTTCATTATGGGAAACCTTGGAATTTTGAGTCTGTGTGAATATGTATGATAGTATTTCTGATTTTACTGTTCCTGTAAACATGAGTATTGTGCATGTTTTGTCCCTGATGCTCCATCCAGTGTCTAAAGTCTGTGTATTCTGTGTAATGATTTATGTATGCCACTCAAAATGGATTGCAGTTCCTTAAAGTCGTACAAGATGCTACAGCCTTTGGTGAAGGATGCAGAAGATAGGGATGTTTCTAGAAATTATAGCCAAAGCTGATGAGTAGTGAATTGTTTCTGATTTTTTTATATATATTCATTAGGAACTCTGTGTTAGGGAGAACACAAATAGCTACATTATTTTTCTGCCTTTTTTTTTTTTTTTTTTTTTGGATGTCCACTCTATATTGTGTTCCTAAGGGTAGTTATGCAAAGCTAATAATAGAAATCATTAAGTGTGATGAGCTTAATTATGTGTTGTTAAAGTGTTAAAATTGTTAAAGGAAATTGTTAAAACTCTCCCTCCTGTGTGATGAGCCTTGTATGATTTGCTAGTTATTGCCTAGACAGATAACTCTGCTTAGTTGTTATCCCACACAAATAAAGGATTACCCATGGAGGAAATCTGATTACCTGAAAGTGATGATCTGGGGTAGCATAAGGTCAAAAATCACTGGAGGCTTTAGAAATGGCTGGTTTAAGAGAGGCCAGAGAGGAAATCTAAGTGCAGGAGACTCTAATTTTAGAGTTGAATCAAAGTATAGAAGGGGTAAAATAAGAATCAAACTTCTGGACTTTTGGAAATCTGTCTCAAAGCATTCTGAGATATTTGACAGAAATCAGAGAATCACAAAACCATTATGCTTCTTGATAAATACCTCTGTTGCTTCTTCTGCCTAAAATTCTTCAAGATACATTACTTAAAAAAAAATTATCTCATTAAACTGAAAACTATCAGTAATATTTATGAATGAGGGAAAATACTATTAAGAAATGTATTTAATAAAAAATGCATTGTTTAAGGGGGGAAATGTCACAGACAAATAAGAGATGCTAATCTATGCAGCAACAGTTTCCAGGATATGTGCTCAGTGTTTAGCCAGGATGTTATTCAGAAGTGCAATGTATTTTCTTAAATTGCATTTTAAGGCCATTTAAAGAGTACAGTGTGTATATTTCAGACATATAGCAGACACAGTAGGGTGTTTATTCTTAACAAGTTGATAGTGGAGGTTTGTCAGTCTGTAGGTAGTTTCAGTGGACCCAAGCAGAAAGATCTGGACAAATTAAAGGAGGTGTTTGGTAGGGAACAAAATAAGTCGGAGTTTAGTAAAGGCAGTGAATGAGATCAGTTTGAAATAATTAGTTTTGTTTAGTTCAGAAGAGAGCAGATTCAATGGTAATATAGCAGCTTTCAACATGAATGCCTGAGGGAGGACTCATATTTTGAATGAAGAGAGGGAGCTGGGCTAAGCTGCTTGTGAGGAGTGCCTACTCAAGGCTGCTGAAGGTGGACTCACCTCAGTAGAGCTGAGCTTAGAACAGTTAGGCGAACTGAAGGTCTATAGAATGGGTAAGATATGCTGGGATGCTCTTTAGTTCCTTCCAAATCCTTTCTTTGCATATGTTATGTGTTGCATTATAACTTAGGAGCCATACAGTAGGATGCTGTTGCAGTAAATATTTCAAATTACGATTTTTAATTATATGGCTATTTATTATGTGCAGCAAATAATGAATTTTAAAGATATTACACAGGAAGAATATGAAAGGTTTTAAAGAAAATTCGGGAGGCTTTCTTAGCTACCACTGAAGAAGAATTATGATATTAGAAACATTTGCAAAGCTTTCTGTTACAGAACATATGGATTCAACATGCCTGGTGTTTTTCCAGCTGGGAGCTTGGCATACTTATTGTGAACTGTTCCTAGCTGCACGATCTAGAGGTCCACAGACTGGTTGAAAGGGACTGCTTATCTATAGTGCCCTTCCTTTTTTTCCAAATGAAGCACTAGAAAAAAGGCAGCAGAGGAATAGAACCAAAGAATCATTTAGGTTGGAAAAGGTCTTTGAGATCCCTGAGTCTGTTAACCTAGTACAGAGGTGAAGAAGGCAATAAGTACCTCAGCCTTTTCCTTTGTCAGTGTTTCCCTCCACATGCAATAAAGGATGAAATTTTGCATAGCCTCTTTTTGTTGCTGATGTATTAATACAAGGATTTTTTATTGCCTTTTGCAGCAGTAGTCATATTGTTTAGGTCGGGCTTTGCCCCTTGTAATTTTCTCCCTTCACAGCCTCATAGCATCCTTGTGGCCCGCCCCTTCTTCTAGAGGTCATAAACTCTCCCTCCTTTTTTCTTTGAGTTTCTGGCAGACCATTCTTTCCCACTAGCTTGTCTTTCAGAACACGAGTACAGCCTGCTCCTGTGCCTTTAAGATTTCCTTCTTGAAGAATGTGTCATCTTAAAGAATAGATGTAGTTTCAAAGATTATGTTTTTACCCATGCAATGATGTTGAACCTTTTTAGGGAATAGGAATCATCAGAACAAATAATGGGCTGGATATTTCATCCTTAGATTTTATAATTTTTTCTTTCTTTTTCCTCTTAAACTACATTTTTTAAATCATTCTTTTCTTTCTATGTTGCTTCAGTCTGTTTGGTTACCATGCCATCCTATCTGCTATCACTCTCCTTTTTATCAAGCTTTCTTTGAAGTACAGATGCTGGTAAATTTATATAAATCCTGTGTATTCTGTGGCACTACTCTGTTCATTAACTGCATATAGATTTTTTTTCTTCACATTCTGTAGAGATCGATATTTCAGTAGAAAGGATAGAAAATTATAACAGTTCAAAATAGGTGCCCATCCTAATATGCCATTGATAGAAGCTTAGCTTGATTGGAGGTATTGATGTGCCATTTGTATAGCACAGTATATCCACTATCTTCATGCAAAGTCAAATAACACATGGACCAGATAAAAATGTGTTAGTTAAATATAGATGTATAAATATGTGTTTATATATATGTATAAAATAAATATAAAGAACCTGCCTGGCTTATTCAGCACTATGTGTTCTGTGTCAGAATCTGGCAAGTTTCTGGTTGGTTTCACTTGCAATTGTTTATCTTGGGATGGCCATGAATGGCATGGAATGGATGTGTGGGAGGTTCTTGATTTTGGTAAGGCATTATAGTGAGAACTCTTGTTTGTGGTTGTCCTTAGCTCAGATTGGAGAAAGTGTTAATACATGGAAAAGTCTTGTCTCTTTCTTTGCCCTCGTTTTTATTATACATCATACATATTTTCAAAGCTTAAAAAAGGGCCTTTTCTGTATATTCCTGTGCTGAAGTATTGTGTGTTAGCAATATTAACACATTGAAACATAATAAATGTAATTTAATTTATGAAATGGGCTTTCCGTATCTGTCAACCAGAAGCCCAGTAGGAAGTCTGATCATCATTTCAGTTCATAGTTTCTGAATGAAAAGTAGTTCAGCAAACTTCTACTAGAGTTGGAAAGTACCTCTTCAACACTTCGTGTTTATTTGAAACTGAACAATTTTGGACAAGTCCCAAATCATTCCATCTTCATTTTTCGTCCAACAGGAACAGTTCTTTGTCACTTCTCTAATCTCTGTCCAAACCAAACCAGCTAATTTTAGACAAAGCATCAGTGCAGCTAATGAAGCAGTGACTATATGAACACATAGTAGAGTTAAGTCTTCACTAGGAAATACATATCAAGATAAATTCAAAGTCAGATGATGTATGCTATGATTTTTCTTAAAGAAGGTAACACTAGTAAACTAGAAAATAACAATGTTTATACAGTTTCTCCCTAGAATTCCCTATTAATTAATCATTTTCATGTTAGAAGTGTCAAGCAGATTTTCTGGGCACACAAATAGGGAAAAGCCTTTTCAGATGGATGGCATATGTACCTGACGTTTCATAAAAATAGGAGAGAATTAATATCTTAAATGTGCATTAGTTTTTGTATCTGCCAGGGAGGAGAGTTCGTTTATGGGGGTAATTGTATATGAGGGCTTGAAAAAGAGCAATTACTTATTTAGGGCATTTTGCTCATTTATAAATATTACAAACCACTTGACACTCACTACATTGTGACTGTTTATTAGGAAGTATAGACACCTGTAAGACAGTAACCTATTTAGTGTGCCTTATTCCTCTGATCCCCTTGTCTGGTCTACATTTATGAGTAAACATGAATATGAGGTGAAAAAATTACTGAATACAAAATTCTTACCATACATTTTCAAAACAGTATTGTGATGTTCTTTTGATAAGGTAAGTTTTCTAGGAGGTAATTACATGGTAACATGAGGTGCAGAAGAGTTTCAGCAGAATTGCTAGACAACGTGTATAATCCTCATCTTTACTGTCTTAAAAAGTAGGAGTGAAACTGTAGAACTGGTGACTTCTCACCCTAGCCAGAAGACTTTCCAAAGAAACTCTGTGACCCCCACGACTTTAATAGCTGGATGATTTGGACATGATCCAAAAATGTTTCTTTCTCAGTGGCATACCAGAAGAGACTATGTGTTGGTGACTTGTATTTCCATAAGTACTGCTTTGTCAGATGCAATTTATCTGGAGATACTGGGAGTAAATCTCCTCTTGCGTTGCAAGAATGCAACCCAGTTTTTTCCCCTCTTTTAAGCACAACTCATTATTATGTTATTTGTATTATGCTTTAGATGCCAGTGGATTTTTAGAGAAATCCACTTTTCTGAGCACTTGGCAGCCATACAGTGCATGCATGGATAATATGGGAAGTAGAGCACAGGGAAACATGTTGATTTTCTCAGTGTCATGCTGCTCATTCATGCTGGTCAGAAGTGCACATGTTTTTCACAGTTTACTACCTTCACAGTCTACTGTGGAGTCAGATTTTCAGGCTGAAAATAATGCAGTTCTACTGTCAAGATGAAATTTCAGTTTCTGAAAAAGAAGAAAAGGTAAAACTACATAGTTTAATTGTGCACATTTTTAAAAGTTGAGGAACTATATTCCCTTCAAGGTGAAGGAGATTTGGGGATGGGAATTCCTTGTTTTTCAAGACATCTGGATGGTAGTGGTCTACCAGTTGAAAAATTATTTCTTAGTTCTTGTTTCTTACTCTCTATAGAAACTGAGATACTTTGGTTTTGTCACAGTAATAGGTTTAGTCTTTCTGTTCAAATGCAGCTTAGGATATAGCTGTGTTCTGAGATTTTAATCTCTGTCTTTTTGCACGCTTCTTGTTTTGACATGTTTTGTAAACCAGTAGTAACAGCAACATCAGTTGGAAGTGGTCTTGATTGCATCTTAAAGAAAAGTCATTGACTTGAAGCAGATTGGTCAAGTTGGGCTGACATTTGTCAAAAATATATTTAGGCCCATGTCTTGAGTTAAAGTGATAAAAATCTGGGTGTAGCAAGTACATAGGTTAAGTAGAAATAAGTAAATAAACACAACCAACCAAAACTACCCAGCTTGGATGGATTTTTGAGGTGTTTGACATAATTGAAATACTGTGTTCTTATCACATAATTTTACAAGGGCCTGATTTTAGTCTCCCACAGATGATAAAATCTCAGTGACAGACTTTTTGAAATGTAGATATTGTTAACAGTAGACACTCCTAATGAATTTTTGTTTCTTCCCTTTTCTTTATGATTACAGTTTCTGGTTTGTTTTTTTCTCTTATACCAGCTCTACAGGTTAGGGACATGGGTCTGAATCCTCAACTCCGTTAGTATTTTTTTATTTTGATTCACTGATCTCTGTTTTTAATATTTTTTTTTTTCTTTTATGATACATGNCCTAATGAATTTTTGTTTCTTCCCTTTTCTTTATGATTACAGTTTCTGGTTTGTTTTTTTCTCTTATACCAGCTCTACAGGTTAGGGACATGGGTCTGAATCCTCAACTCCGTTAGTATTTTTTTATTTTGATTCACTGATCTCTTTTTTTCATATATTTTTTTTCTTTTATGATACATGTTGGTCATTTTTTTCTTCTCTATTACTGTATCTCTGTGTATGGAGGAAGGAAGCTCTGATTTTTTTGTCTTCTTCCTGATTATCTTCTTGGATCTAGCTTTTAGCAAATTATTCAGGAAATAATTAAACTTAACCTAATCTCCCATTCTGCTTACATTCCAGGCAAAAAAAAATTGAAGGTTCCTAGTGCTCTCATCGATACGAGATGGGAAAATGCTAATATGAAACATTACTGATTATTGCAATTACTGTACTTAAATGTGTCATTGAAATAGTGTAGTGGTTTCATATTTTCTTGTCTGTCACTTAATCATGTTAGTCTTTAATAACCAATTAAGGCTGATGTTCATGTTGGCTATCACAGCAATCTGAGGAACTTTGGATTTGCTTAGGTGAAATACACTTTCAGTGCTACGGGTGGACTATATTATTGCCTTAGATTTGTTTTTATAGGTATTGATTGTGACAGGTATGTCAAAATTCCCTCAATTTAAAATCAGTGAAGCAACCAGGGCACAAAGAAACCTGCCCTTGGTAAAACCATGTTTTGGTTCCTAGAGCAGGAAGCTTTTCATCTGATACAAACAAGAATAGTTTTGTATAATATTCAGTAGTCTATTAATTCTGAAAGTGAAGACATTCCTTATTTTTCTTTCTGTTTTGAAAGATAATTCATGAAACGTTCCCTACAGTAAACAACCAAAGCCTGACAGTTACAACTGAGGTATGGTATCTAATTTTGAAATTTTGAACTAAAGCATTTGTCTATTTAGGTAATGTTTTTTATAGCATATCCTTCTTCTTCACAAATTATGCTTGATCAGTGTACCTCTTCAATAAGGATTTTATATTTGATTTGTTTGCTGTAAACTTTCATGAAAAAATGTTGGTCATCAGTCTTTATTACAAGAAGAAAAGAAATACTGGATTTGTTTTTTTTTCTTCAATAAAGTAGCCCTAAAGAAGCAGGTCTGATAAAAAGGCACTATGTGGCATAATTTACCCACTTTTAAATGATCAGATCAAAGAAAATTTGTAATTGCCTTTTGAGTTTATTTGAGTTTGAGTTCATCTCTGCAATTAGCAGTGTTTTGCTTAACAGGTAAGATTGCCATGGATCTAAATGCTTGCATTTTTTGAAGGATGACCAATGGTTAGGTGGTGAAAGTAATAGTCTGTCTCAGAATCTGGGTTATATTTTTAAGAGAGCCTTTTGAAGTTGATGTCTGGAGACAGACAAACACCACTGCTGTTTAAATCAAGTAAGTGCTAGTAGAGCCATTACTGCTTCTTGATTGCATTTCTTTGGAGGTTGCTAGTAGCAGGTGCTAAGTTTATAATTTTCCCTATGGTCTTAGTCCTAGACAAACCGTGTCAATTTTGTACCCAGCTATTTTTACATGCTTTCTTTTAACAGCTTTCATTAGCACTCTTACTTTAGAAAATCACCTAACTTGAAAGGAGGGTAAGGTTCTCCCAGTAAGTTTAATATTTCCCCTGATTCAGTTAGACTGACATCAGTTTTTCCTCTTTGATCAAGTGTTCAATATTGATTTATAGGATAGATCATTTTAGGGCAACAAAACATTTGAGCCTAGCTTTTTCAATAAATCAATGGTTTTGCACCCTTTTTAAAGCAAAATAAATGTTTCTGGAAATTGGCTTACAGAGTTTATATGACAAATCACAGAGACAGTGTAAAAGTATCCATGGTGTTGGCTATGGGGCTACGAAATAAATGGGGCTTTCAATCCATGCTGGTGCTTACTCTCACGTTCCCCATCATCATGGCCTATTGCTTGGAAAAGATGGCATGGAAAATGGGCAGAATTCTTAGCTGAGCCAACAGTCTCTTTTTATGCATTGATAACACACTTATGCTTTCAAACATTCATCAGCTTGCAGCATGGCTGGCTAATAACACAATTTAGACCAGAGCAGAGCTATTTCTACAACATGAGGTTTTGGGAATTACATGGGGGAATTTTCACCATGTAAAGCAGATCTGTGCCTTCAAAATGCAATTAAATCTGTAATAAATAAACAGGATAAATACATCTTAAGCAATTGAATGCAATGATTTGCCAGAGTACCTGGGATGAAAATAGCTCATTTTAGCATCTACTTCTATCCCACTAATTCTGAAAGTTTTTGGTTGCTTGCTTTCAAAAGTTTCTGTTTCCCAAACACTATTTTTAACAACTTACGGACTCCTTCTGAAAGGGTACCATTCAACTTATTCTCTTTCAGTGGAAACTATGGACTTGTATAACTTAATACTGCTGTGTTTTGATTTTTTTCACATAATGAAGTTCAATGCTCTGTCTCACAGAACATTTGAAAGACTGCTTTCAGTGAAGGTGTTCACTGTCAGCCATTTGTACTTACATAGCAGGTTCTAGCATTACTGGTCTCAGAACTGTTTTACTTTCACAATAATTACTATAGAGAAGCAGATATATATGATCAATCTAGAGTGCCAGGTACTTTAATACTTTATTATTGTAAAAATGAATTTATATAGATATATACAAAGAATAAGGACATATCCATCTCAACTCTTCTTACCATCTACCTCTTCTTACCATCTTACCTTCAAACAACGTTTTGTTGAAATTAATTTTAATTCCATATTTCTTGCTTATACTCTTAAAGCAACACATTCAAAATCTCACTAGTAAATCACAGAGTTATTTGCTAGGGAAGTGAGCAATGATCTAGGTTTATCTCTCCTGCCACAGGAAGGGATGTATTTCACTAGATCAGGTTGTTCAAAGCCCTGTCCAGCCAGACCTTGAACACTTCCAAGGATAGGGTGTCCACAACTTCTCTGGGCACCCTGTTCCAGTACCTCACCACTCTCACAGGAAAGTATTATTTCCTATTATCTAATCTAAATCTCTCCTCTCCCTGTGTTCCCATGTGAAATGTCAGTCTCTCTCTTTTTATAAGCTCTTTTCAAGTACTGAAAAGGCTGCAAAGAGGTCTTTATTCTCTCCTCCAGCCTGAAAAGCCCCAACTCTCTCAGCACACCTTCCTAGGAGGGATGCACCATCCCTCTGATTATCTTCATGCCTTGCTCTGGACTTGATCCAATAAATCCATGTCCTTTCTATGCTGAGGACCCCAGAACTGGATGCAGCTCTCCAGGTGGGATCTCACCAGAGTGGAGAATCCCCTCTCTCAACCTGCAGGCCACACTGGTTTTGATGCAGCCCAGGATGCAGTTGGCCTTCTGGGCTGCAAGCACACATACAAGCTGGTCCATGTCCAGTTTTTCATCTGCCAGAATCCCCATGCCCTTCTGCACAGGGCTGCCAATGACTTTTTCTCTCAGTCTATACCCATGTCTTGGAGTGCCGTGACCAGGGTTGCAGCACATTGCACTTGGACTTGCTGAACTTCATGAGACTCTTAATAGACCCACTTCTCAAGTTTTCCCAAGTCCCTCTGGGTGGCATCCTGTCCTTCAGTTGAATTAACTGCACTGCTCAACTTCAGGTCCTCTGCAAACTTTCTGGGGATGCTGCTTCCAAGACAGAACCTTGAAGGATGCCACTTATCACTGGTCTTTTTATCCATCTCACATATTTTTTCCTACTTTCAGGTCTTTAACTTACCCCCAACACTACATTACCAACTATAATTTATTACTTACCTTNACTGCACTGCTCAACTTCAGGTCCTCTGCAAACTTTCTGGGGATGCTGCTTCCAAGACAGAACCTTGAAGGATGCCACTTATCACTGGTCTTTTTATCCATCTCATATTTTTTCCTACTTTCAGGTCTTTAACTTACCCCCAACACTACATTACCAACTATAATTTATTACTTACCTTCAGATTTATCACTGTGAACTTTTCTCCAATTGGTTATTACCTTCTTTGTTCAAATTTCTTTGTATTTTAATATAATTCTTTGCATGAGTTCAGAAAATAAGAAGTGGTCTCAGTATTTGTCATTCTTTATTTAGACAGGAATTAACCTCAGTAGAATAGCAAGTGGATAGAACGAGCTGTTTTCATCCAGCTGAAAGTTTAATCTAGCGGAACATTACTGATTGTATTAACTTGACAGGGTTAGTAAGTATATTTAGAGAAGGCATATTGTTTCTTTCTGCCATGCTGCCATAAAATAAAGGTTTGCCGATTGTTGTTGCAAAAATTGGGCTCTTTTTGTATTGTAATAGTCTAAAAATAAAAATGAAGTTCCTAGTGGAATCTGATACTCTCTGGGCAACCATTATGGTTTATAACAACTGATGTCACATAGATTTCTGAAATTATGCCTGTGTGTTGAACACCCAGAGTTTTCAGCCTTTTTTCCATTTTAATCAAAACCAACTGTGTCATACTCTGTTCCTTCTCCCTTTTCCAACCAATATTTGGTTTCTGTTGCATGATTTATGAGTACCTGTTGTAGTCTTTTGTGTTGATAATGTTTACCCATCTGGGCTGTCTTAATTTTAGTCCAGCATAATGTGTCTTTTGGCTGGTTTGCTCTGTGCTGTCAGTCTCTCTTTCCTGAAATCAAAATGTGCGAGGAATTTAACACCTGTGAAGTGATTCCAGAAGGAGGTAACATTAGTGAATCCATTACTTGCTGTTGTTGTTGCAATAAAGTAATGGTTAAGATCAAGAAAAAGCCCAAACACAATGATTTAACAGTCAGTAGAAGTAATTTAAAGGAATCAGAATTCACTTCTTGTTTAACATAACTAAAGAAAACAAATCTTTCTTTGCATGAAGCTAAACCCATTTTCTCTGTACATTTTTGCATTTTACTTTTTGAAGGGTATTTTTCTGTTCTGTGAAAGTTCTGTTTTACTAGAAAATAGATGAAATTTTGTATAAAGATGCACACTACATTACGAAAGAAGGTTTTCACAGACACATGAATTCAGTGAGCCAAATTGCATTTCGAAGCAAAGACATTTTAACATATATATATTTATAGATCCCTTAATCCACAGATTTATCACAGGCTCAAAAATGATAAAATAAATCACCTCTTCTTCTGTTTGGTTCCCATTGCACATCAGAAGTAATTCCTGATTATCTGGTGATGGATAGATATCATTTGGGGTTGTTGGATGACAGTTTCATCTGTGTGGGGTTTGTGTGGCCAGGTTTTGGTAGTGAGGAGGATAAGGGGGCTGCAGGGGTGGCTTTGCTGGAAGCTGCCAGAAGCTTCTGCCGTATCTGCTAGAGCCAGTGCCAGACTGCCCAAGATGGACCTGCCTCTGGCCAGGGCCAAGCCCATCAGTGTCCTGGGAGAAACCTGGGCTGGAGCAGGCTCCTGGCGGGGCCTGTGACCCTGTGGAGAAAGAAACTCTGGAGCAGGTTTGGTGGCAGAACTTGAGACCCCCTTGGGAGGCCCACATTGTTCCTGAAGGACTGCACCCAGTGGGAGGGACTCCCACTGGGGCAGTTCATGAAGAGCTGCAGTCCATGCAAAGGACTCGAGTTGGACAAGTTAATGAAGGATTGTTTCCATAAGAGGGATCCTGAGAAGGGGAAGGAGTCCTCTGAATGAGTAGAAAAGCTGCAGGAGAGACAACATACGATGAACTGATCCCAGCCCCCATGCCGTGTCTCCCTGTGCTGTTGAGGGAGAGGAAGAACTAGAATTTCAGAGTAAAATTCAGCCTGTGGATAATAGAGGAATTGGAGGGAAATGTGTGATTTCATTTGATTTGTCATTGTCTTCCTCTCATTGGATTGGTGATAAATTAAACTGATTTCCCAAAGTCAAGTCTGTTTTGCCCATGACAGTAACTGATGATTGATCTCCCCTACCCTCACCTCAACCCATGAGCCTGTTGTATTTTCTCTCTCCTGGGCAGCTGAGGAGGGAAGTGGTAGGGTGGCTCTGGTATCCAGCCTGATGTCCAGCCAGGGTCAAACCACCCCACTGTCTTACCTAGACCATAAGGTTTTTCTTCCCCACATTTAAAATCTTTGATAAATGAAAATGTACATATAAGTAATATGAATTAGCTTACACTAAGAAGCTGAAATAAAGAAAACTTATATGAGGTCTTCCTTTATTTCTCAGCTGTCTTTCAATTTCAAAGTAGAGATGACTGACAGTGCATGCTGCTAACAGCTAATGAGGAACAGACAACTCTTTCTGGGAGAAACTTAGAACGGATTTTTTTTCTCCAAAATACCTCCAGCTGACATCTCTTCAATGGCTGAACAAGTAGTCTTGAATCTCTTTGCTTGGTGTTCTTGAACTATTTTTCTTTTTAGATAACCAACCTCTTTTTGTAAGCATTTTTATGTTTCTTATTTAAAATAAACTTTTTAAAAAAGATTTACACATTCTGCACATTTATCTTACATATAAATGGGATGGAAATAGGAAGTGTCTATAGAACCTATTTTAAGAGGACTCTCAGTGTATTTTCATTTTGCAGAGAAAGTGTAAGTCTGTACTAGTGACTTCCCTTTTTTCATTGTAGAGTGGAAAAGATATAAGAATTTTGAAATCCTAAACTGCTTTCTTTGAGTAGTTGGTTTATTTGCTCACTATATAGAAGGTTGGACACCTGGTGGGGAGCACTCAGATTATTGGGACTAACATGATTAAAGGATTTGTTTTACACCTGAAGAAGCAGATAAATTGTGTGATAAATCTGGTGACTAAACAGGCTTAGAATATTCATGGTGTAGTAATCTCAGTTTGATGGATGATGTGACCATGACTGTTGATGTGTCTTTTCAAGAGGTTTATACAAATTTCTAATTATACCATTCATATGGAAATATTACACTTAAGATGACTTAATTTGTATCAGTGTGGATTACCAAAAAAAATCCGGGATTATTTCTTTTTCAGAATTAACAGGATGCATAAGCAAAATGTTTGCACATTTCTAACATGCAATATTTTATAAAAATATAGTTCAATATTGTGCATTAATTCTTTTTAACATTAAGATGCGTGAACACTCTTTTGAGCATTTATCAAGTGCTTTCAGTATACAGAGAAATGACAGCCTAATAATATATTTAGAGTTTAGGCTCAAGAAATTAAGCAAATAAATAGCCCAAAAAACAACTGGTGAAGTTAAGAAATGCAAGAAGTTTGCAGTATGAACATGTTGGTAAATGCAATGACAAACAGATTTTGAAAGTTGAATTATATTGTCATAAAGTATGGTAGGAACAGTGCATGCCTGCCAGTCAACTGTTCAAGGAAGTATTATAAATCTTCTTAAATTGTATCAAGAAATTGAATTGAGTCCCCTCTTCTGCACCCAGCAGTGTTTTTTGAGGATTTAGTACATGTCTTTAAACTTCTTGATTGCTTTGTCTTTTTCTGTTCAGGCCATGGAGATTTTGAGCAGTAATCCTCCCTCCTGTTGTTGGTACATTTGTGGAGTGCACATTCTTCATCAATGTAGCCTATAGAACAAACCTTCATTACTGAAGGTCTTAACCATTATTTGTGCTTTAAAGCATCCTATCATTTCATTTATTATGACTGCTTATTTCCAAATGGAGACTGGTTGAAAAGCATACTCTTTAATCTTATTGAATTGTATTAATAGCTCCCTGGCAGTATTCCTTTATGATTTCTACATATAAGGTCAGTCTGTGTTTCATCTGTCCCATCTCTCTCTTTTGAAATTTTAAATTTGCTTTAAGGCAGAACACATAATTTATCCTGTGAAAAATAACTGCAATATTTGTTGCTTTTAGTTTTCTTTTTAGTGACTGCAAACAACTTTATCTTTCAATGTGATCCTTCTGCCAAGCACCTAAGTTGGTAGTGAAGCATCACAATTTCGATATAATGTAGGGTGAGGTTTTTGTGTTCTAATTGCCTGTTTGGGGGTTCAGTGCATGAATGAATGACTAGAAGTCTGTGAGATGAGGCTTCACTGTCACCTGAACCCTGTCACACAGAAGTAGCCCAAAGCCTTGTCTTATTCTGGTAAAGCATCAGTGAAGCAGATACTGACTTTGCCCTAACTGACATCTCTGTAATCAGTGTTTGTATTATATATGCAAAGTGCCTTACTACAAAAATCACTTTTCATTTAATTTCTGTCTATACTGTTTGGGTTATAGCACGTCTTAATAATGGTATTACTCTCAACAGGTTTTGGAGAAAAAAATTACCAATTTTCTATGTTGATACAGCTAGTCAAGAAGTTTCTGAATCTTATTCGCTACAGGGAACATGTTACTTTGAGAACATGACAGTAATATCTATTATTATGTTGTGCTATCACCTTTGTATTGCTTGTATCTTTAATTTTTGTACAAAATCTAAAGGATATAGCATCTGCCTATGTTTGCTGACTGGTCTCCCCATTGCTGCTGGCACAACACAGGTGTCTATGAGTGATAACTGTGTGAGATTTTTATTTGCTTGTTCTCTATCAGTTTCCTTCGAGCTTTTGGTGCTTGATTGAATTTGTGTGTCATAGTGATTGGTACTTACTGTGAGTTCACAAAGCTGAAAAATACATTACTGTAGATTATTTTGCTCTTGCTCTGATGAAGGTGTGTGGTAGGAAAAAGATTTTTTTTTTTTTCCCCTCCATATTGCATTTACGTGTTCAGTGGATTAAGGGTAATTTAATAGATATTCCTTCTCTGATGACATTTTTTACTTTTCCTAGAGATAGTCACAACTGTACTAGGTAAAAGTTTAAAAGGGGTATGTGATTTTGTTAGTATGTAAAATGAGATGTAGCTATTATGGCTAAAGATTTTGTGTTATAAAAATATGACGAATGAGAAAAAGAAAATTTTCTGTTCTTTAAATTAATAGTTCCCACAAATTATAAGCTTAACCCATTTCTGTGTTTTAAGCTATTTAGAAGCTTCCTGATAACATCTAATATCTTTATTGAATTCTGAGAACTGTGTTATCCTTTCAAAATAATTACTCAGTATTAGAAAGTAACTTGGAGAGGTAAGTCTCAATTAATTCTCACCACTTGGCTCTGAGTTTTGACTGGCCATAAGTACCTTCTGTAAACCAATGGCACGTGGTGTCAGGTACAAGAAGCACAGTAGCAGGAAAGAAAAACTGTTTTCTCTTTTATAAACAGTTCAGAGAGAATCTTATTTTATGCACTTGTAGAGCTTTAGATTTTTGAATTATTTTGATGACCTGGCATGTCTTACTCCTAAGGTTGAGTTGGCTGCCTGATGTTTGGTAGGAGGGTATAAGGCAAGGGAGTGAAGACTGCAGTTCTCTCCTGGGAAAGGAATAAGGAATATAAATAAAACTGATATTTGCAAAATAGGATGTAGAACTCAAAGTAAACGTCTGCTCTATTTATTTTGAAGGATCTAAGGATAGAATTGTCATCTTGCCATATGCAGTTCAAAGCAAAGCACTGAAGACATTAGGCTTGTTTTTCTTGTGTTTTGAATTCAGCTGACATTTTTATGTTTCTTACAACAAAACATTTTTTGGCTTTAATGATTAATTCAAGTGCTGAAGGTAGTACTTCCTTATGAGTAAATAAAGTAATCGACTATGGACAAAAATGAAAATGTCATGTTTTCTTTTATAATGAGAACTGAACATGTCATGTATCTGCAAGAAAAGGAATAGAGCTTTCTGCCCTACACAGCACATAAGGACTGTTCATCATGAAGTATCAGAAATAATTTTCAAGTAGAGCCTACAGCTTGCAAAACATGAAAGTGTGCAAATACGAAAGTGAGCTTACAGAAGATCAATGGTCAGAGATGCTGTTGATATACCCTGTGTAAGAAATAAAGCTTTTACTTCTGAATTTTTTAAAGTAATTTATTAGACTGGCCAGGCTAAATCTGGACTGTGCCTTGTTAATTGCAAAAAGCTCTTTCTGTTTAGATGATAGCTGTGGGAAGCTCCACACTTCTGTTACGTGTTTTCACATCCTCTTAACTTTTTGACTGAAATACTATGCAGAGAAGAAGCAGAAAGTAAGGACAGGAATGCCATTTTGACAAGTTCAGAAGATGTGGAGCTAAAGTACCTACAATATCTATTTCTTTCCTGGTGTTCTTAATTTTTAAATGGATGACTAACGGTAAACACAGGTAAACTCTTCTAGGTGGTGCATGGGAAGTAAATACAGTGGCAAATAAAGGTATTTAAAGATGGGCATGCAGCTGCCTTCCTGGTCTTGTCCAGGCTATTAGGAAGTGGCTTTCCTTGGAGAAGAGGATTAGGAATGCATCTTCTCAAAATGAAAACTAGACACACTGAGACTTCTTTCTTACAATAAGCAAAACCTTGCATCGAGTGTACAACCTTCTCCTCATTGCTCTGAAGTAAAAGCTTTGAGCAAAGCTATAATGCCATTTATTTTTATTCTATGCCAGATTTCAAATAATAACTGTGGTAAAGCTGCCATTATATTACTGTAATTTGATTAAGACAGTATGATTTTCTCACTACTTAACATATATTTATGTAATTTTAAGTTCATCACAGGGATTTTATGAGTATCTCTGCATTACAAAATAATAAAAAGAATCTGGAGTAAAGAATCTATAATTTTTCAAAATATGGAATGTAACTAGCGTGTTTTATGTAATGGAACTCTAGTCCAAAGAAGATTAATCCAAACATTTATTTTAAAATTTATTACAAACTCATAGGATAATTTCTCATTGACATTATATTGTGGTATTTGCTCCTAGGGACCTGTGATAACAAAATTACCTTAGTCATCTGATAAGTTTTAGAAGTTAAAGTGAAGTTGTGAAGTTATTCCTGATTTTGCTTGTGATATTAAAAGTACTTCTGCAGGTGTGTTTGACAGGGAGGGGAGAAAATACTAGGCATTTTGCTTTCTGTTGTCTTTTGTTTCTCCTTACAAATAATTTGTGGTCAGCAGGACTCAGCAAGGAGTCGCCTTTTCGTCCAGATGGTTGTGACATTTGAGTAAACCTTGGAGGATTAAAGGCAGTCTAGTGAGCACTCACTGTAAACTCCTGATGCAACATGACAGTCCTAATCTGGGTCCTGGGCTGATTAGATGGTAAGAGCACAAAGCGGGGAAAAAATCCAAGTGCAAAATAACCATTTACACTGATGAAAGACACTAAAAAAAGCCCTGTGTCCTAAGTTTAGACTAAAGATTCTGTACCTGTGCAAACTTATGCAAGTTAGGTTTTCAAGTATAATAACTTAGTGACTGTCTATGCAATAACTTCAGTTGGTGTAAAGTTTTTTGTGTGTGACCAGATGAGCACAGCTTGATGCAAAAGTTTTTTTCTGTGTCTTGAAGAGAGTTTGCAAACAATCCAAGTGGTTAAATGATGGTAGAAAATACAGAAATTGATCTTAATGAGACTCTGAAATCTGATTATGCATCATCACCATCTGCTGTAGTAGGATTATAGAAAGGTAGGGAAAGAGATAGTCTACCTATATGTGGAAAAATGGAAAAACTTGACTATATTATATTTGTAATATACGTGTATACATATAAGGAAAACTTGTTTGCATAATGGGAAACTTAGTCAGAAATTAATGCTCTTTTTGGATATAATTCTAAATATCTAAGATATATTTGATGCGTTATTATTTTGATTTTACAAAAATAAGGAAACAGCTGCTAAAATTACTTGATTTTTTTTTTCTTCCTGTCTTGAGTTTTTAAAAGCACAATATTGAACTTTCAAAAAGTGATATGCCAACAGGTGTAAGCATTCAGCATTGTACATCTTAATCTATTTGTTTTGGCTGTATGAATGTTAAATAGTATTGCTCAACACCTCCTGGTACAAGACCAATTGTAAATTTGCCTACTTATCTATAGATTATTTTTACTGCACAGCAGTTGAGTAATTTGTTCCTTTTCCAATTCTATCAGTCTAGTATTTTATTTTCAAAGGCAAATCTGTTATATCTTTAGTTCTGTAACTCTACCTTCTCAATGTGTTTTTTTCCCCAAGGTATTTTACTGCTGTAGTTAGAGGTGTCACAAAAATATCTGCGGAAAATAGGACACGTACTTGATGATTTATTCTTGGGAATGTAATTCTATTGACATTCTAAGAAATAAATTAGAGTGTTTAGTGCCAAATATGTAACTCATGGCAGTACCAAACATACTGTGAATTTTCAGTTATTTGTTTGGTATTACAAGGTTGTATGTTTCTGCAAAGCTCAAAAAACCCTTAATTATGGTTGCTTATTTGCTGAAAAGAAATTCAGTTGCACAGAAGCTGTGAGAGTTCAAAGGAAGTCCAGTCAGATTAATTTTCTTAATGAAATCCACTAAATAATTTCTGTACATACTGAATTTCCTTTACAAACACTTTAATTAAAACATCAGGCTTCTTTTTAAAAAGAAAGAGACAAGCTTTAAGGCTTATGCAAATGGATCATAAATGCTAATGGCAGAAAAATGTACAATTTCATTTCTGGTCGCCCTACATAACATGAATCATGTGAATGCAGTGTTCAAAGGGAAATGCTTTCTAGCAGTTTCATTAAAAGCATGGCTGTAAGAAATAACAAAAAAATATTTAACTATATTCCTAGTTTTTCTACCTGTCTTGTGATTTGAAGTCTAAAACCACTGAGTAGCTGTCTGGCATCCAAGTCGTGTCCCTTCAGAACCACCACCGATTCACTCAGATGTGTGGGCTGGAATTCTTAGATTTTGAGAAAATCCTCTGTAAGCATGAGATAAGAATGTGAAAAAGACCAAGCTTGACCGGCCTTAAACTATCCTAGCAGGGATCTAAATTATAGCTTCAAGGGGTTGAACTGGTTACAAGTTGTGAGTGACTAGCAATCTTACAGCACCTTGTTATCTTTGCCGTATGTCAGGACTGTGCCTAGACCAGAAAAACAAATGTATTAGAAATATCACAGTACAAAGTTTAGTGCTTTAAGCAAAAGTTCTTAATCCTTTTACTATATTCTGCGAAAATTGGAGTTAAAACGATGCAAAAATTAGTCAGTCTGCCCAGCCCTCTGCTTACCCCATTTCCAGGTTTGTTTTTATTTTATTTCTTATCCTACTTAATGTAGCCTGTATTTATAGCCATTGGTGGTGAGAATACAATGGTGTTGCTGCAGGCTTCCCTTTGATGGATCCTTGCCAAAGGTAGCCATTGTTCCCATTGCTTGAGGTTGCTCAGCTGTGCAAGGTTGCTTGGAAACCCTCTACTGAGTAAAACCTTCCAATCATTTTCCTTTCCCTCCCAAGTCATACCAGTTGAGTGCTTAGGGATTCAGAGGAGGATCACAGTCAATGTGGTTGCTTTATATGACCTTTTTGATGCTAAACCAATGACCTCTTAAATGCAGCATTGTAGCATGCACGACTGTCTGGCTAAAAAACAAACACTAGCCAAGAGGTAATGTCACCCACAAAAGCAGTTACCTGATGATTTAAAAAATCCTAGACTAAGGAAAAGGCCTAACTAGTTGTTAGGTTCTGCTTTAGGTTAAATCATTGAGAAACACGTTGCCTTTAAATTATGCTGTGCTGGTTCATCTCACATGCCATATGATCCATTGTAAACAAACCTGATGCTCCATATGCCTAGGTTTTCCCTAGCATGCACTCCTTTTTATCATGCTGTTTCCTTTGCTCACATTGAAGAAATCAATTATATTTGATAAGCATTTCAGAGTGAATCGGTCATTATTAGCTTGAGCAAGCTGGTGAACAGGATAAATCAAATCCTAGGCTTATTTATATCTTTTAGTTTGGTCCACAAATAAGTGACCCAAACAATCTTGCTTCTTTGTCTGTTCTGTTAAACCAGTTACTCTTCTGAGCAGCTAGTATGCTAAATCTCTTCAGTTGGTTTATAAACCATATTATTTATGTATATGAGAAGTGCTGAGATGGATGCCTTCTTGGTTGTAGATATTTCCTTAATACAAAGAATACAAAGAGTCTGCTGTAATATTAGGTGAAACATTGGCTGGTATTGTATTTTCTTGCTGGGGAATTGAATATTGCTATCACTGTTCTCCAAGTAGCATGAGCTAAAGATCTGTGGGGAAAAAATGGTTGCTACATGATAATTTAATCTGCTTTCTATTCTGATAGTTTTCAGTTCTCTCTCTGCCACTGCTTTGAGATAATAATTTAAGTATTACATGATACATTGTCCTGTGTATTGGGATGTCTGTGCTGACTTGGCTCCATGAGATTTTACGAGTAATGTCATGCTGGCACAGACCCCAGGACACTTGGGTTTCCTTGGAATGTGTTTGCCCTGTGCCTTTCTCTTTTTCCTGACACCCAGCCTTCTCCATTCCTTTTAATACTAAACTTTTACTGATGTAACTGACAAATGTATTTATATACATCCCTTAAACTTTTATGAATACTGCATGATGCTGTTCATTGAGTTCTGAAGTTATAAAAAAATGAGTGAATAATACTTGAAGGATTGGCACTATAGGATAAATTACATGTACTGCCTCTTTTCATCTGCACCCAAATTTTTTAATTAGTTCACAGAACCAAAGCAATTGTGTCTTTCCCCAAAAGGTTTTAGGCCAGTTGTAAACTTAAGATAGCAAGTTGGACTGAAATAATAAGAATTCTCTAGGATATGAATGAGAGCAGAGGGACTCTGAGACTTCCTACTCTGCTTATAAGCACTGTGTGAAACGAAAGAGATAACTAGATTTAGGGTGTGCTTGTTTCTTTCCATCTTTCTTGGTAGAATAAAGGTTGTCTGTTTGGGTTTAACCCCCAAGTTTACGTAGTCACATGGAAAGTCTAATCATATTTAAGTCAATAACTGTATAATAGAAACAAAAACATTTAAAAAATGCTAGACTAATTTTTAAAAAGATACATCACAGCTAACTGTCCCTCTGTCAGCATACTGGAAACTGTCTGGCAATTCCTTATTGATGCAATTCAGTAAGATATGTGGGGGTCCCTAAGCAGAGCAGATTCAATCTTGCCACAGAATGAGATTCATGGCTGTTGTACCAAATACTGCTAAGTTCTCAGATCAAAAGCCTGTCTTATAAGAACATCTTTTGTGTCAGTAGGGATCCCAAAGTGATTTTGTTTTCTATTGCCTGCGATATTGCCCAGAGCATAGCTCCAGGTTACTGGAAAAACCAGCAATTTCTGACAATGTGTATGGATAAAATGTCATTCTCTGGCTTTTTGGGGTTGTTGTCTTTTTTGGGGGGTTTTTTGGTTTTGTTTTGTTGTTTTTTGTTGGGGTTTTTTTGTCCTTACTGTAATTCTGCTAACTTTGAGTGTAGATTTTAGTTTTTTCAGTAGTTTGCTACTGTAGTAGCAGCTTAGTATTTTGTTTTGCTATAGCTACAACCACACTTACAAAATCTTTACTCAAGTCTTCTAACTTGTCTTTAAGGAACTGTGAAACTGATGACTTAATCAGTATAGTATAGCAGGCTGTCAATATGGCAGGTTGTGCTAAGCTGGAAAGAGTAACATCATAAAATTTGAGGCCTCTTTGTTCTTGAGTGGTGCCTATTAGATTCTTTAAAGATTACCATTTTCTCTCTTCTTTTTCCAGATACTTATGAGATGTAGACATATTTACTTCTATATCTAAATTAACTTCTTAATGTTTTTTTTCCTAGTTAGACAAAGTAGACAAAGTTTGTAGTTAGACAAAGTTTCAGTGTTGGAAAACATAGTTTGTGTGAGCAAACTTGAAACAATTCTATCACTACTGCTGCAAGAACCCACAAGTGCTAAATGTAGTCTAATACAGAAAATATTCAACAGTAGTTCTAGCCCATGAGCTATCATGGAGCAGCTGAGCTAAATGGGCAAAAATTCACTCCATACTGGGAAGGGGAAAGAAGAATTCTACACGTGAAATGCAGACCTGGCACGGCTTACTGGGAGTGGGAAGAAGAGCTACAGGCGCCATGCGAAAGCTCCTTTTACTGCCTCTAAGGAGGCTTTGGAGGCTGTGCAGAGAAGAACTGCCGTGACTATAGCATAAGAGTATAATATAGTATAATACTGTAGTATAATCCTATCAGTCCAATAGGATTAGTTGTTCAACAGAGGTGCAGAGGCTGGACCTTGGAATAGAAAATTTAGTGGAGAATAGGCAAGAAATTTTAGAAGATGGTCAAGGAGCAGTGTACTGTTCACACTAGTCAAGGCAGAAAATGCTGTAATGTAAAACTACACAAGAGGTGAACCTAAGAAAGGAAAAATAATTGACAAAGAGGATTATGTGATTCAACAAGGAAACTGTTGAAAAATTCTTGATTTTAAAGCATACCTAAATATGCCTTTAGCTTTGAGGGACTTCAGAGATATTTTTGGAAAATCAAAACCAGCAAACATCTATCTCTAGCATAAAATAATAAAGAAGATTATTGTTTTGAATAACAGTTTAGTAATAGTTTTTGGGATTTTCTTTTGGAAGAGTATTCAGTAGATTTATCTTGTATTAAAACTACTTCTGTTAAGTGAATTTTTTGTACAAACATTCGTTGTCTTAATACCATTTTGTGTAACAGTCTTTGGAAAACTCAGTGTAAGAATACAGTTTAATTTTTTTTTCCCAGTAACTTTTTCTATTTTAATGCTTGCTTTGCTTTTCAGCTTTTCTTAGGCTTTGTTGAGAGTTTTTTCCCCAACAAGTATTTTGTGAAAACAGTTGAGTTACAAGATTCTTCACAAAACCACCTTACTTTCAGAGTAAATACAGTACAGGAAACTATTTGTACTTGGACTTCTGTATAAACCCAGCTAAAGTGATACTCCATATCAAAATGGCATATCTCTCCTCCAGAGTCACTGAAAGTATTATAGACTATATACATACATAAAGTATTTTTGCTTAGAAAAATTCTCTCTTGAGTGAGCAAGCAAGAATTCAGGGAGGGGATCCCAAGATCTTTAATCAATCTGACCCATTGTATATTTCTTCATTCTTGAACTAATTGTCAGGGTCCATCTTTCTTATTATTAATTACTAAAAGAATATCTGGGAGAACTTGATAGTATAAGTAGCTCAGAATAAGACTTTCAGTATTGAGGATTTCAGCTCAGAGTTTAGTGATGCCCCAAGTGAGAAGAGGAGAAGATTCCTTGTGCATCTGCAAGAGGGGTGAGATGGTGCACTGAGAACAAGGTACTCCTGATAGGAATGGTACAGGAAGAGAGATGACAAGGGCATTTATATATTAGAGTGTAGGAGAACACAATGAAAGACTATGGGAGAGTATGAGAATGACATACTGTCATTCACAAAGAATGACAGTATGGAAAAGATAAAGGATATTAATGAACTAAGGATTAGAAAAAGAAGGTAATAAAGCAAACCTCCTGAGTGCTGGAGGAAGAAGAACCATTTTGTATTGGGAGTTTAGTCACTTACTGTGATTTCTCAAAAGCTAACTGTAGCTTCAAGTGCCCAGACACACACTTTGAACACTGAATATTATTTCTTATCATTGCTTTGTATGCATACATGTAAACACATGAGAATAAAAGCAGCACACTCTGTAAAAATGCAGAAAAATCTCTCTTTTTGCCCTGATTTGTGGCAAACCAAGTCGTATTTGTGGCAATCAAGCCCTGTTTGTGAGAGATAACAGTATTTTAAGGTGCTTTTTTTTCAGACACAACTTAGTCATTAACGTAAAAATATCTTGGCACTTGATGATTGTTTTCAGCTATGATCTCATACACCTTAGGTCTTTTATTTTAAAAACGTCTAGAATTCTCATGGTAATGTGTAGTATATTGCATGATTATATATATGTGTGTTCCTGAGTTTCCTACAGAATTTCCTGTCATAAAGGTTCTTTAGCTCTTTGGTATTAGGTCTGAAATGACATATAGTGCCTAGATGAATTTACTTTTATTTTCAAGTACCACCTCTGAGTAGTACTGTATATATTTATACAAGCCAACTTTGTTTCCGATCATCTATCAAGGAAAGTTTTAACAACACGCACGGAGGCTTCAGTGACCCTTTATTAACACTTGGGAAATTCTCATGGGGCATGAGCTTTGTGGCATCCACAGACAAGCTCAGAGTCCAGAAGGAGTATGTAGGTAATGCTCTTAGTTGGGAGAAGTACAAGTAGATATGAGCAGGTTTAAGTCCTGAACTTCAGGACGGATTGGAACAAGCATCAGGGTCAGTAGCAGTCTAACGTTTTAGTAAATGTCCTTTTGCAGTGACATCTCACAAGGTCTTATTCCATTTATTCCAACAGGATTACCTAAGCATTCCAAAATATTGCACAGAGCAACAACAACAAAGTAAAATTGGTCAAGAATAAATACATCAATACTGTGAATAAAACATTTAGTAATTTTCTTATGTAGCAGAAAAAATCTGGTCAAAACAAATTGAAGATACTTTTGTAAATGAGTAATTTATTATTAAGTGATAAAAAACCTTGAGCTAATTTTTTTTGGCAATTGGAAAGAAAACCTGGAATATTTTATTCACTGAAAATAGGGGATTGCAGTTACTGCATTTTTTTTTCTTCCTATACATACATATCCTTGAAAATACCTGATGTTGTCAAGGGAAGGAGAATTTACCTCTTCTCTTCCTTATAGAATTTATTAGTGGACTTGACCTACTCTACTAGTTTGAATTCTAAATAGATTCATCGCACATTCTTGCAGGATAGAATTGGATTAGTAGGAACACTATGGTGGAAACATGACATATGAAAGTACCAAACTATCACAAAAAAAAGAAAAAGTATGGATTTCATTGCAGAAATAATATCTTGTAAATCATAGACTACTCATTATGAATTTGAAAGGAAAATGAGTCACTCTGCACCCAAAAGCGTATAGATTCTGAATTGTTATGGGAGAAGAGTTTAAAGGAAGGCAGTAATAACTGCATAGTTACGAAAGAAGTTGCATTAATGCTCTGTTTTTAAAATACAACTGCAGTTAAAGATTCATTGTGTGCCAAATTAAAAGATTTGTTTTTAACTGGAGTAATAGATGTCGAAGGCCAGATCAAAGAATTGTCATTAAGCATAACTGTATTCAGAGACTAGAATTTCATTAAGTGATTCCTGTGTTAAACTGTATTTTGTACTTAATTGAGATAAAGCAGTAGAAACAGGCCAAGATAAGAGTTTTCAATTAGCCTCCTTGTCTTTTTGTCCAAATGAAGAGAAAAGCCAGTGTGTGCTTTTAGGGCTGGAAATTGGTAGTTAAATGTGTACCACCCCTTTAAACTGTTTCTGCTCTCTAAGCCTCCATTGTCTGAAACAGTGGGAAGCAAAATTCTCAGTAATGAAAAGATGTAAGGAGGAAAAAATCTGCATTAATATAGATTCCAAGTAGCAGTGAATAAAAACTGAAGCACAGATTTTGGTCTTGGATTTGGCCTCCGTTAGCTGGAGCCTATTTGAATTTTTTAATGTCATACTTCTGTTTTTATTGTAAGCTTTTGTACAGTGAGGAAGCTTTCTGATGGAGAGTATTGCAAGTATAAAACAACTAGAAAAATGGTTATTATGAAGAATAAAAGGAAGTGAAACTTGGTGGTCAGTTCTTGCTCAGATGTCATATACAATTTTGAAATGTCCTGCTTAAAAATAAAAGGAAATCTTTGGGATTAAGTTTTTTATTAAGTGAGAGAGAAATATTAGAGAACTATTAGCTGTACAGACTAAACAATGACAAGGCTATAAGACAGAATCCAATATGTGTGGTAATTTTTTTATAATGTAAAACACTTGCATAATGTATAGCATACCTCTATATATAGGTTTAAAAAATGGAAGAAATATTTATTCTACCAGCCTGTACAAAAAGAAGTGAGGAAAGAATTTGGGTTGTATAGTTATCATCATTGCTTTAGATTTCACACTAGCAAAGAAAGTAAAATTGGAAGAATTTGTATCTGCTTTTCTTAATTTTGTTCCGTTTTTCTCTTGAGTTTTAGTTGTGTCCCAGAGTGATGAATAAAATTGGGGCCACCTGTTTTCCATTGGGCCTTTTTTAGTTTCTGTAACTTAGTTATACAACATGCAAGTATTCTTATCATAGTTATTTGGAAAGCTGTTGTGAGTTAATAAATATTAAATAAATGAAAATAAAAAATAGTATTCTTTCTAGGTGGCAAGGAAAGCCCTACAAAAATGGCTGGTTTATGGTGGAAAACAGTGATGTTTTGTGAAGAAACTTGTTTAGTGGCATACAAAAGATGCAGGGTGCTTTAAAAATTAGGTTAAACTGTGTTAGCTTACTGACCTGATTCTTTTGCTTTTATGTTGCCAAAGCTATAATATGAAGCTTCTCAACTTCCATGACTTACCAAAGGCATATGCCATAGAATGTCAATAAAAAATGGGGGAGCTACCAGGAAGGGAGCCAATCATTGCTTGGGGAGAGGCTGGGCATCAATCAGTGGGTGGTGAGTAATTGTAGTGTGCAGCAGTTATTTGGCTTCAGTTTTATTCCTCCTTCTATCTACTTTCCATTACATTTACTAATATTGCTATTATTATCAGTAGTATAGTTTACTCTTTCGATTATAAAGCTGTTCTTCTCTTGACACCTGGTCTTCCTTTCCAGTTCTCCCCATGAGGGAGGGCTGCGGGGGAGTGAAGGAGCAGCTCTGTGGTACTTCCTTGCCAGCTGGGGTTAAACCTCAACACTTGTTTTCAGATGGTGTTGGGTAGAAAAAGCTGGCTGTTTGTGAGTGCTCTTGCACTGGACAGTTAACACTCAAAGGATTCCTGGTATGTCATGGGGCAGTGTTTGTTTCCTGGTTATGTGAGCTTCAAATCAGTGCAGGAAAAGGCTTTCCTTGGCACCCTGTAGGATGGCTTATAGGCTTCTCCTGCCCAACACAGCGAGGAAATAGCTTTCTCATCTCCCAAAGTGTCCATGAAAAAGGCAGTCTACTACAAAATCACACAAGAAAAGGAAGAACTTGGTCTCCTTACACTAAATGACCTATGTAAGAATTCATATAGGATCACATCTTTATTGAAAAGTTAGGAATATGTAAATAAAAATTGTTCAAAAGATGTTTTGGTAGTCTGAAACACAAATCTTTCTCTTGAGGAAAAAGAAAGGAGGAGTCGTGCATTTAATGTTTATGTGACGAGTAAGTTAAGTTAACTAACTGCATTAAAGTCTTTTGCTTCACTTTTTTTGCAGGGTAGTTCTATACCCTGGGCATCATTTTCAAATGAAAGAAAGAAGCTTGAGTAATCAGGTAGTACTCTCTCACAAACATGGAGAGAGGGAGGTGAAGAAGAATCAAAGGTAGAAAAAAAGATAAATTGTGAGCTGAGAGAGAATATTTTTATATTTTTCTTAATTTTAGGAATAATATTACATTAAAAATGTTGTTATTACTGTGGTTAAAAAGAAAAGAATTGATCATTTCATCACATGGGACAAAAGAACTTCGAAATGCATCAGTGGTATGCTATGAAACTTCACAGAGATTACACTGAAAATCTAATTTATCTGTCAAGAACACTCAAATCTTATCTTAAAGTAAAGCTAGATTTAGTTTAAGATAATGCTTTTTAAATGAGGTTTAATGGGTCCAAGTGTCGGGTCCTGCACTTTGGCCACAATAACCCCCTGCAGTGCACTAGGCTGGGACGGTGTGGCTGGACAGTGCCCAGGAGGAAAGGGACCTGGGGGTTCTGGTCAGCAGCCAGCTGAACATGAGCCAGCNCTTTACCTTATGGTAAACTTTATGCATGGGTATGGGATTTTGCAGTTTTTGTTCTCATCAGTTTTTGTTTCTTGAAGGATCATGTGTTCTGTAGTGCTGTAGAATCAATCATAGAATGGTTTGGGCTGAAGGGACCTCTAAAGATGATCTAGTTCCAACGCCCCTGCCATGGGCAAGGACACTTTCCACTAGACCAAGTTGCTCAAAGCCGCATCCACCCTGGCCTTGAACACTTGTAAGGTGAAGTATCCACAACTTCTCTGGGCAACTTGTTGCACCGTCTCTCAACCATCATTAAAAACAAATTTCTTCCTTATATCCAGTCTAAATCTACCCTTCTTCCATTTGAAGCCATTACCTCTTGTCCTGTCACTACAGGCCTTGGTGAAAAGTTTCTCTACATCTTTCTTATCAGCCCCCTTTTGATTAAAGTTTGCATCAGATAAGATGCGGGATGTTGTGGCAGCTGCAGCTCAGCTAATAGAAAGTGCTGAGTGCAGCAGCTTCAGCCAGTTTTGTATTTCACAAATCTCTGTTCATGGCTCCCTTTTCTCTCCATGAGTAATGGCAAGTGGATTGTTGAGGGGAAGGATTTGAGCTCAGCACAGGATGTTGCAATTGGCCGTTTTGTACTGTTTTGTCCTTCACTATTCAATTTGGTTTTCTTTCGCATATGTTTTTGCATTTCCAGATCATAGTGAAACATTTGACAAAGATTATCATCTTTGGACTCCACTAATTCTTATTTGGATGGTGAATTACATTTTTAAAACAGCATCTTCAGCTAATGTTAAAACTGAAAGATCAGTTTTCATTGATATTTATGATCACGCCCTATTTTGCTGAATATTTTGTTGAAGGGTTTTTTTGGTTTTTTTGTTTGTTTGTTTGTTTTTTTGAGGGGGGTTGTTTGGTTCATTAAAGCATAGATATGTGCCTCTATGTCTATCCAGTGACGAGAAATTATTATTTCTCAGTGAAATACTGTCATCACATTTTTCCTCCTATCTATTTTGCAGAGGGATTTTTACAGGAGTAACTGGGGTAACATTTACAGGGTGAGATCCAGGTGCCTGTGTCATACTGTATTTAGACAGTAACATGTCTTCATCTTTTTTTTTGGCAATATCTATTAATTTGTACAGAAAGTTTTGCATTACAGGGGATGTTGTATCTCCTGTGAAGTTAGTGAGGGAAGTATCACTGATACTTATATGAGATGGAGTTGACTTTAAGCAAAAAAATATGTAGGACTGCCTCCCTCTACTCTTGAAATCTTTCAAGGTTTTGTATTTTTATATTTAAATAATTGTGGGTTGTTTTTCTTTTCATATACGATAAAATAGCAACCACCTCTTTAGAGATTTCTAGGGCATTTTTAAAATTTTCTGTCTCCTAAGATTTGACTACTGCTAAAGCAGCTGTGAAAACTGGTTGCATTAAGACATAAATTTGCTTACTAGTTGTAAATTATATCAATAAATATCTATGAGCTTAAATGTTTTGAACACATTAGAATGCAATAGGATTAGTGCAGTGAGAATTTGAATATTTAAGGAACTTCTCTATCTGCTGGTTATAAACAAGAACCTCTGGTCATTAATGCCCTCTATATGTATTTCCTTTCATTTACCCTTAAAAGTACATACAAAAATTCTCTTTAGCTCATATAAGTGGCAGGTAACACCTAATATAAAGGCTATGCTTCAGTTGTTTTGTTCCTAGAACTCTGCTATATTTGAATGTTGTTCTCTTTGTTTCAGTATGAGTACGACCCTGAACAGATCTGGGAGCTAATAAAGTTAGTGGTCCTGAAGTGTGATCACACTAAGACTCATTGATGTCAAAGTCCTATTGACATCAAATAAAATTTCCTTAACTAAGTGTTGTTTTACATTGCAACTGAATTTAATTGCTGGACTGGAAAGACAAGCTTCTATGAAGCCTAAGGACCAGAGCTGTTCTCTGCCACAAAGACATCTGAATTAGAGCTATTCATCTAAGCTCCCTTTAAATCAATTGATAGACAAAGGAGTCAAAGGTATACGTGAATAATGGGTATAATTTCTCTGATGCTGATAAAATCTGAAATTGCTTTGATCATTTGCATCCCATAAATTTTTGTTCCTCTCTGACTATAAAAGAAGCATAGATTAGTTGCCCTGTAGAAGTGCACATATTCAATGGAACCTCGGCGAGTTACCTTTGCTGCTCCCTTGTTTTCATAACTAAATATTATCTTGAACTCAGTGGTCCTATTTCCCTCTATAAATAGTTGTGGTTAATTTTTTTTGTTTATTTGTTTTTGGGGTTTTTTTTTGTCTTTTTCTTGTCTAAAGTGCAAGTCTTCAGTTTTTCTTAGTTTTAGTATAAACTTCATTTTGTACAAAACTTTTTTTTTTTCAAATTTATAAAAAGTACATGCTCTTGCAACTTCCTTGTTTTGCTTCCTTAAGAGAATGAAAGCAGTTTTAGAAGAAGAAGGTTTAAAAAAAGAATGTGTATTGAGTGCAGAAAGTTAGAGTCCACCTAAGACGAGTAAAAGAGGGATGATATATAGTTGTTGATGTCATGGTTAAAATACCATCTAGTATAGCAAACACAAAGAGTTCAGTGGAGCATTCAGGTATAAAAAGCTAGGCTGAATGGCTGTTAGAGGACTAAGTACTGCTGCCTCTGGGATATTTAATACATGCCTTGCATTTTCTCATTTCAGCAGTTCATATGAGCTATATCTAACCCCCAGGGTTTAAAGTGGGGAGGTTCATTCTAACTATCAAGTTTGAAGATTAACAGTCTTTTGAATTAGTGGATATCCTGAATGCCTTTGCCCTTTATATGAGGTGTTTTTATTGCTCCATAGTTAAAGTTCCACTTGGTTGCATGAGTGATTAATTTACTTAATCAGCTCTTAGTTCTCTGCTCTGTACATTGTGCCAACAAAATCCAGTTTTCTCTAACCCTGATGTTGTTTGTGTTCCATTTCATGGCCGTTGTATGTTGATTTTTCTTATTGACATTTTCAGAACTTGTTGTTGTTGTTGTTGGGGGTTTTTTTGGTTGGATTTTTTTGGGGTTTTTTTTTGTTTGTTTTTTTTTTGGGGGGGAGGGGGTTAAATTTTTATTATTAAGGGGTTCATACCTGTTAGTTAAACAAACCCCTTTACCAGCAATTCTGGAAAGGCAGGAATGTTTAGGAACGATGACTTACTTTTTGTTATGTCTTCGCGTAGTCGTTGTTGACCTGCTCAGCAGTGAATAGGTTGACGCTGATGATAAAAAGCTTTCAGAGACCAGACACATTCATTTCACCCTTTTGCTCTTAGCACTGTAATGGGGCCAGGAGGCTCTTTCATGGGAGCTTGCTTTGCAAGAGGATTTGACAGTTTCTGGTTTTGAAAACTTGATTGGGGGAAAACAAAGAGAGATGATGACTTTCCTTGCATCCCAGCATCTTTGTAAGTGAGCTTTCTGTCCTGGCAAAATTCAGTGCTCATGATTCACAGAGCCCCAGAACAGAGTCAACAAAGGAGAAAATTGCCTTCTGAATATAAAATGGCATTGTATGTTTATCAGTCATGACGATTCAGAAAATATGACCTTAAAAATATAAGAATCTGTGCTTTTAATGTTGTTACATGCAATATTAGACAGTGGTCAATGGCTGGTACTACCTACAAAATCCAAACTGCAGATGGCCTAACTTTCTTCATTTAACATCAAAAAATTAGTGATGATTTTCAGCCTGCTTTTCATTTCATTAATAACCAAGGATTGTGGTAAACCACAGCTGCTAAAAGAGATATTTTTAATCTCCAATTACAGATTACTTGTATCTAAGATTTTTAGTGCTTTTCTGAGGAGTGCTGTGATTGTTGGATACATAATGAAGTTGTAGTAACAACACTTGAGGTTGTAGTAAGCAAGTTAATTTTTAAAAGATAAATGGATTTTAACTTAAAATCAGGGTTGTAAGTAGCATGTCTCCGTAGCATTAGGCAGTTTGCAAACAAATCCGGAGGATTGTGTTGGAAATGAGTGTGAGATGAGAAGAGTGGCCCCTTTGGCTTTATAGTGTGTGAGGCTGTCTTTTGAGGATCATGGAAAGGACATGGAAGACTTGGAGTTTTTTAATAAAGGCACTTAAACTACTTATTAACTTCTTTCATTCTGATGAAGAGTGAACAGGACAAATAGAAAGAGTCTGATACCTGAAACTTTCCTGCTATTAATTTGTGGTTCTTTGTCCTATATTTATCTCAAAGTCAATTTAAGTTAATTTATTTAATGGTATTTCAAAGAATGCTTAATTGTCTGAGGGTTGTCTGATCTTCATTTCGGTGTGGATCTGGCAGCCTTACAAAACATTATAACAATGTGATGAAATGTTTGTCAGAAGAGATAAGGTCTACCCCCAAAATATAATTCGATGCTAAAAGCAAATTTTTTTTTTAATCTGGAAAGTCTTTCAACATAGGGAAAAAAAACCCAGATCATTAGATTGTATGAATTGATATAGCTCCAGCAAAATCTATGAGATGAAGGTAAGTCTTCCTATAGGACTTGAGTTTCTTGCCTGGCCTGAGGGAAAAAACCCAACACATTTTCATCAGTGAAAATTCATTATTTGCTATATTAGTTAAATTGTTTAAAGCATAGGTCCTTTCACCAAGCCTTTATGTTATCTGCGAACTGTATTGACAAAACATCCTCAAATTTAATAATGTGCGAAGTGTCTCAGATAACCAAGAGGCCTCTTCAGCGTCACAGTAACAGGAGATGCAATTTTTTTCCTGCTTTATGCTTTATTTTAGCTCTTCTCAGATCATCTACTCTGATCTTAAGTACATTGTTTATGTATTCAGGAATGCTGTGGAACATTGGGAGACACCCTTAAACTCTTTTATGGGTGTGCAAGGGAGATCTGACAAAGAAATGAAAAAAATAAGTATAGCAATTTTTTCTACAGTATTTCCCCATTACATAGGTCACTTTGGCTTCTTTCAAAATCCATGATGTCATTATTGCAGGAAAGAGGACAGAAAGAAAATAGAAATTCTTCACCAATAGACCTTGCAGTTGTATAATTTTAGATGGATTTTTTATCTTTTCTCCTGAAGGCATTTACATACGCTGTCTAAACAAATACATCTCTCCTTGTTGAAGGTTCTTAAAACTTGTAGTAACTTCTCTATGAAAATGATACTATTTTGTTCAAGAAAGCAATCTCTTTTTGGTCTCTAAAAAAAGTTCCTTTATGTATAGTCATTCATGTGTCAACCCAATAGCATTTTACTCATGGTCTATCTATAGCATTTCAGTTAGCAAATTGGAAACTTCATTCAAATGCATGCTTCTAAATAGAATAATGGAATATTTCAATATGACTGTTATTTCCAATTCAAAATTCACATGTCTTATAGTTATTAATTTTTTTAGTCACTGAATACATGCTGCTGACAGAACAATTTGAGGACAGTATGTAGAAAAGCCATTAAGCTGCTTGTATTTAGGCACCTATGAATATGCTGATGGACATGCTTAACAAAATCTTTCACTATAAGCTAAATTTCCATATTAATAAAGATAAAAGTTTAATACTTTTGTGTAGCTTTTAAATTTAAATCAGAAGCAGTTGATAGTTAAGACAAGATGAAGCATTTCTAATGTATGGTAATATATATGAACGAAAACCAGCTTGTAATTATTAGATGCTTTTGCATATTTACAGGAAGTGATATTTTTTCTGGCATTTTATGCCAATGAGTTATTTCATTACTTGCATCTTATTTCTCATGTCCCATCTTGTATGGCTTCATTCATTGCATGCACATGCTGAACACCACTTGGAATGAAGTAATATAGATGCAAGAATTTATGTTTATTGATACTGTCATTCTGGCTGCCTGTGAACGTACTGCAAACGCGTTTATATGATTGCTTAATGCCCCACCCCTGATCAATCCATGTGAAAATGACTCAGATTGCCAAATGTCTGTTTTCTTCTGTGGATGTGCCATTTTTCAGGGTATCAGCTTGTAGGGAGAACACTTACTCTGAAAATCAAAAAAATGACTGCTTTTCCCAATACACTTTTTGCTTTAAAACACAGTCAGGCAGAGCTTCTACACATGTTGTCATGTCATCCGGTCTCTGAAAGTGCATAGAAGGCAGAATCCCATGCTTCTGCTGCCTGTTGTTGGTCTCCAGCATAATAATGTTTAAGTACAGATTGCATCTAAGTTGCTGTTGAGAATGGTGAAACCTTTTGTATGTTAGTACAGCAATGATCTCATTTGAATGGAGATCTTGGAAGTATCTTCTAGTTTACATTTCAAAAAAAATCAAAAAAATGCTATGTCTGTGAAGTCACTGGGCATATTTTCTTTGTTTTTTACCTCCAGCTTTCAAGTGGAGGCTTGAAAAAACCATTTCCACTAGGATTAAATAAATAAAGAAATAAAAAATTATTTGTAGAGAGCAGGCTATATTTCTGTTCTCTGTAGACTGAGAATTTGAACTCAGCTACCATTGTTATGATAGCTGTGTCCCTCATATGATTTCTAAAGGTCACTCTGTGTTATCTTTATCTCTGTAGAGATTTCCTAGGAAGGATCACGACATGGTTCAATGATCACAGCAGGGTTTTTCCTTCTACAATTTGTAATATTAAAAAATACCAAAAGATTACTGTATAGACTTTATCTATGTCCCTTAGTATGTACAAAGAATAGCACAATTGTAGTTGTGCATTGATGTGCAGTGATATGAAACATGAGCAGGATTTGAAAAGGTAGCACTGCCACAAGGAATCTATGGAAAAAAACTATGCATATGCATCAGACATAGTATTCTGGTAATGTCCTGTGGCACTAGTTTTCATCTCTGAATACAATGATTAATTAACAAATAACTGTGAAAAACTCCGTTAATAATTTCATTTTGTTTGTTCATTGTACTGGGACCTCAGATCATTGAAATGTAGTTTGTTAAATCTATACTTGAGTGATGATTACATTTGAGTACTGGATATTTCCATTGTACTTCCTCAGGAGTTTAGATCTTTAAATAACAAAAAAATAGTTATGATTGTTTAGATGGATGGCCAAAACCAGAGAAGTAAGGACTGTGTTTTTTTCTAACTCACCCGTGTGTAGGTGTTGCATGCATTTGAAAGCTTAACTCTGGAGAAATTATGTTGAAGTATACATAGACTGCAATGTCTTGATTTTGTGTTTATTTTTAAAATTGGGTTCTCCTTTAATAATTTATGATGCATTTTTAAGTCCTGCAGAATATTTTTAATATGTAAGACTTAAAAATTTTCAGAAGTTCACAAGGAGATTATGATTATATGCTAGAGAAAATTTATTGATCTTTTCAAAGACTGCTGAAAAAGAGTACAGTTTGAACAAAAGATGTATTTACACAAAAAATGTTCCTGAAAAATGTGAAGAATTACTGTGAAGAGAAGGGCTTCAGGGATTAGTAGGCAACAACATTTTTTGCTTCAAGCAAACCAGCTGAGTTCTGATTTGGGTCAATGGTAACAAAAACTCCAACAGAGATCTCTCCCTGAGCCTATTAAAATTGATGTTGCTGTGTCACAATTTAATTGGAGTAAGGATGAGGCCTCTGATGCAGCACTCCCGTGTCTGTGTGCTGTTAGGTTCTGACAGCTCATCATGACCTTCCTTTTTTCAACTCTGCAAGTACAAAACAAACTAAGGTCACTACAGTATGTGGTAGCAAATCTAACATTTTTGAAATCTGTTATGTCACTTCAGTGGTGTCCTCCTGTCTATATTTAGAAGGTTTTGATCATTATAACCACCCTTCTGTATTTCTGTAATCAGAATGACTTTATGAACCTCTGTTTCACAGATCTGTTTTGTGTGGATGTTCCAGGAGTTATTTTCTGACCTTTCCCCTTTTGAGAGGAGAACAGTAGCAGCACTGTGGTTTGTGTGCAGTTTGTCAGTGCCTAGGTAGTGAGCAGAGGTTGGAGCTGGGAACAACTCTGATCAGAACAATGTGATGTGCTGTCCACTTTGTTAAGAGGTGAATAAGTCTGCTCTTAGAGGATAACCTGCCTAGATTGGGAATAGGGCTTGCTGGTTATTCCTGCAGCAGAACAGACCAGTAGGTGATTATATTGCAGATCACTGGATATTTGGTTACTATTCGCATGGTAGATTATTTTGAACAGCTGTATTTGTTCAGTACCTATCTGATATGGAGCACTGAGTGCTTAGAGAGAGCTTGCCACTGCATCTCAGCTGGATACCAAAAATTATATTTTATGGATTTGTCTTCTCTGCTGGGAGCTCTGTTAAGAGGATGTGTTTTGGGTTTCCTTTTCCACTTTAGTTTTTCCTTCCTTTTTATTGGCATGGTTTTTAAATTGCTGTGTGCCCTCTATTCTCCCCTTTAGAGAAGATACTGTGCTGCCTTTTTTACTTCTTTATTGATTATACCGTAAAGCCTCTCCCATGAGTATACTGACTTAAATCCAGACAGTCAGGGGCTGAAAATAATGTGGTATTTTGTTCTAGTTTATTAATATTAACAGTTCACAACATATATTTTAGGTACTCATGCTTAAAAAACAAAATCTGTTACAAGTTCTGGCAGCAAAGCATAAGCAGGGCAAAAGCTGGATCAAGTTAGGCACTCATGGGAGAACTAGGTCCAGCTAGTATTACCTGAATAATGTGGTTTACACTTGATTTCAGAAAGGAAAGGCTGTAAGTCTGTGTGGTCCTGAAGCACAGGGATGACATTGTTCTAAGGCATGGTTTTACGAATCGTATTTCAGGGGATAACGCTGTGAGCACAGGGTGCATTAGCACATCATTGCTGTTGATCCCATGTTCATGTGATTTACTACCATGTATTTCTGTGGCCACATTTGGTCTGATTCATTCTTGCTAGGGATATAATTTCCCATGGTGGTAGATCCAAAATAAAGGCTTTTTCTTCTAAATGGTGCTGTTTTGCTTGCTTCTTGAGTCTGTGGCTGGGTTCCTGGTACAGAGAAGGTAGCACACACTGAGCTGGACCCACAGACAATCCAAGAGAAAACATGATTAGTTTTTCTATGGATCACCAGTCTGATGGGACCGCCTATTTGTTACACCTGATGCAGGAGAGATGGCTGTACATTTGTGGATGGATGCTAGGGAATAGTCCACCATGAGATGGATTAAGCATGGCATGAAAATTTGCTCTCGTTTGTAATTAAATAAAAGCTGCATAACTAACATAACACTGTCTGTCTTTATTAGTGGTCTGTAGACATGCAGACATGTTTGTGCATCCTCATGCTTGTTTCTTCAGTTTGTGTTACTTATGTAAAACCTGAACTGATGCTGATTGTGGATATCTATATGCATAGCTATATATACAGATCACATATATATAGATTTCAAATCGCCTAGGTAAGAATAAAACTTTGACATTGATAGTTGAAAAAAATTGCATAGCTGTGATATCCATGTAGTGAAGGGAGCTCAAATAAGCATGACTTTTCTTCCTTTTTTTTTTTTAATGTATTCTTCTATATAAATAAGATTGAAATGTATCTTAGGACCTTTTGTGCTTTCTGGAAAGGGGTTAATATAATTCAGTATTATTTTGCATACTCCTATTTTTACTATAGATGTATGTGCTTTTTTAAAGTCTTTTGTGGCATAATAGTGAAACATAAATATTGAAAGATTGTTTTTCAACAGCTTGTTTTGTGTACTGAGAATTCTTAATGTGTGCATGGTTCATTCTTTAGAATGCCTAAAGAGCAAGGTAAAGAATAATAATAAGATGGTCCCGAACCACTTCTAAATGGCTCTGAATTGTATGTTGATTAGTGTTACATATTAATAGGTACTCAGGAAAGCAGAATAAATAATTTTCACCTCCTTTCACCTTTCTTTTTATATCTTTCAAGTATGTACATATGTGCTGCCTTTTGTGTTATTTATCGAAAGGTTTTGGGTTGGTTTCAGAGCACATGTTACACACTATGCCATAATATTTGAACTAATTCATTCCTAGAATCATAGAATATCCTGAGTTGGAAGGGACCCATAGGGATCACAGAATCATAGAATAGCTTGGGTTGGAAAAGACCTTAAAGATCATCTAGATCCAACCACCCTGCTGTGGACAGGGAGACCTTTCACTAAACCTGATTGCTGAGAGCTCCATCCAGCCTGGCATTGAACAGTTCCAGGAATGGGTCATCTACAACTTCCCTAGGCAAACAGTTTCAGTGCCTCACCACCCTCACACTGAAGACTTTTTTTCCATCAGAGTCCAACTCCTGGCCCTACACGGGACACTCCAAGAATTGCATGACGTGCCTGAGGGTGTTGTCACAACGCTTTTTGAGCTCTGTGTGGTTTAGTGCTGTGACCACTTCCCTGGGGAGCCTGTTCCAGTGCCCAGCCATTCTCTGGGTGAAGAACCATTTCTCAATATTCAACCTGAACCTCCCCTGACTCAACTTCAGGCCATTCCCTCGGGTCTCTGTCCACAGAGAAGAGATCAGTGCCTGCCCCTCTTCCCCTCACGAGGATGGTGTAACTGCATTGAGGTCTCCCCTCAGTCNGTTTAGTGCTGTGACCACTTCCCTGGGGAGCCTGTTCCAGTGCCCAGCCATTCTCTGGGTGAAGAACCATTTCTCAATATTCAACCTGAACCTCCCCTGACTCAACTTCAGGCCATTCCCTCGGGTCTCAGTCCACAGAGAAGAGATCAGTGCCTGCCCCTCTTCCCCTCATGAGGAAGTTGTAACTGCAGTAAGGCCTCCTCTCAGTCTTTTTTCCAGGCTGAACAGACCAAGAGACCTCAGCCATTCCTCACACAGCTTCCTCTCCAGAGCCCTGGCCCTCATGGCTTCCTTTGGATGCTCTCTAATAACTTCATATCCTTCTTTTATTGTGGCAGCCAACTGCATGCAGCACTCAGGGTGAGCAGAGTGCAGAGCAGAGCAGGAAAATCACCTCCTTCAACTGGCTGGTGATTCTTTGTGTCCTCTCATCAGGATTGGTGCTAAGCTAGGGGAAACTGTAAGGTGGACTGACTGGACTGTTTCTGTCCCACTCTAAATTGAATTTAACCACTGAAATTTCTAACTAAATCCTACTTGAGCCTTTTTTTTTTTTTTTTTTTTTTT
>VXBB01002446.1:340143-387409 GCA_013399915.1 Illadopsis cleaveri
TTTTTTTTTTTTTTCTAGGCTAATGTGCGTTTAAGATGCTTAGATGTCCAGACAGTCTTGCACACAGTTTTCACTTTTTTTTTTCTGCCTACACTTCCTTTTAAGCCTGCCGAATACTTTTTGCCAGCCATAGGTAATTTTTCTTTCTTAAAAGAAAGGAACCATCAGTCATGGTTAGTATTAGATTTTCCCATATTCCTGTTTCATGCTGCATTATAAGCAACAATGATGGCACACAGATAAGAGCACTGGGAGGAGGCTTAACAATGGTTGTTTTTTGGTTCTAATTACTCATCCCAGTTCTGGAACACAGCCTCATGAACCTGAAAATGTTATCTATTGAGAAATCATTACTCTTACACTAAGTAGAGACATTTAAATTACCTTTTGTAGATCTTAAGAGTTGATTTTAGGCAGAAAGATATGTTAATAGTGGAGAGTGGCTTTCTCTATGTGCTACAAGTGATTTCCCTAAGTCAGCCACATATACCTGCACTAACTTTCAGCCAGATGCATGCAGATTTTTTCATTAGTGTGAAAGGACAACATATCTTACAGTGATGGAAAAAATTTACAGGGAGACAAATAGTGAACTTTGGCAAGAAGTAGAACTCATCAAGATGATTGCCCCAAAAAGCCCGCATGGTTGGCAGGTGAATGGGACTGAGCAGTGTTATCTGCAGTTATAGGTGAAGGCTTTATTCTCTAGTGTGTGGTTTTTTTGTGTCCCACCTGAGAATAGTAATAATTCAAACCTGTTATGAAATGTAGTATACAATTTAATCTTTACAAGTTTTCACATTGCCAAAAATGATGCATTAACTCTGCCCACTTTAAGTAATAGATATACCTGAATGTAATACACTTGATAAAATTCTACATGTATTAAAATGCAGAGGACTAGCTTTTTAAAATTACATTTATTAGTAGGAACTTTATGTTTGTTCTAGATAAGAATATAAGCATGAAAGGGGAGAGGGGGTAATGTGTCTTATTCATAGAGGTTTGGACAGTGAGTACTCTTCTGTCAGCTTTTAGAGCTATTAAGTGCTGTCCTCTAGCACCTCAAATATATGCAGCTTTGGAATTGAAGAAGCTTCTTTCTAATTGTCCAACTTTAGATGAGCTGATTATTAAACAAAATTACTTGAATAAAGTCAAATGGAGGATTTTTATATTAATTCATGGAAGTGCAAAGACAGAGTTGGTACAGAGCAATACATGGATGTGGCAGTAAATTTTAATCCCAGATGCTTAACCTTAGTTGTCAGCAGTAAAAATTTCAAGAGCAAACACACAGGTATTTTAGTGTAGCTTCACTGAGAGCCATTTTTGAGGCAATTCAAGGAGCTGAATTTACCTTTTCTGGAAAAAGACTTTTCAGGAATCTGCCTGGTCTAGTTGCTGCTACTCGTAGAGGTGCTGTATTCAGTACCACAGGTAGCAACACTACAGAATTTATCCGGTATCTGCAGAGAGTGAGCAGCAAGAAGCTTTTCACAACATGCACTCCCCTTGATGTGGCATCCTGGTGCTCTCAATCATCTCCATTCCTGTTCAGATTGAAGTCAAGGAGTTAAATATTTGTTGTATGAGAGTTGATTGTTGGCTGTGACTAGATACTAGAACCAGTTAAAAGTAGGTTGTAATAATTACCTTCAGTAACATGATCAGTATCCCGTGATAAAGCAGAAAGACCAAAGTTTCCTTTAGTATTTCACAGATCTCATTTTTAATAGCTGTATATATCCATTTATTGAAAGCTAGAAGGTAACTAGAAGAGCTCAAGAATAGAATACTAGACTACGTGATGTTTGCCTTTTAATAATTTAAATAAAGATACACTTTTTCCACTTATATATATATAAACTGGTGGGTGTTACTTGGAAGAGGTGCTGATCTGGGTTTGGGAAAGGGCAGGTCTGTTGTGGTGAGCAATTACATTGTGCATCAATTGTTTTTCCCTTTTTACTATCATTAATGTTATCATTTACCATTATTATTGTATCTTAGCTTATTTGCAATTATTAAACTGTTCTCATCTCAACATAAAAGTTTTACTTTCATTCTCCTCCCTATTCTACTGGGCCAGGGAGAGAGGGAGGGTTGAGTGAGCAGCTGCGTGGTGCTTAACTTCCAGCTGGGCTTAAACCATGGGAATATTTAACCTAGTCAAATCTCCCATGGTGTGTAAGTAGACACCTTAGAGAATTAATCTGTTTTAGCACTAAATGGAACTTTACATCTCTTTTGGAGAAAAGCCCCCATCATTATTAAACCATTATAAATGAAAAGTTTGCTTTGCAAACGATTCTAGTGCAGTCAGTTAATGCTTGCGTGAAGAGCTTCTGTTGGTGAGACACTGCAATGTACATAGCTGTAGTAACACATTACACCATTTCATTTCTAAAGTCACAAGATTTGGACCACAAATATGGGTATACACATATGTACGCACACAAATAGAAACAGACTGATCACACAGCAAGAATATTAGGATGCATGCCACACATTCTTTGATAACTGCTGGCACAGGGCTTCAGCACAAGAATTTGAGTTTCTAAAACCACCTGGTTGGTTGAGTTGAAAACCTTTTGAAAAATACATCAAAAAGTTCCTATGGCACTGCAGGGGATAGTTATGCACAGAATAAAAGAACTGGTGTAGTGTTCTGTTCAGCAATTCTTAACTCACAAACATTTCTGAATACTAAAAGTATTTTGACAATTCTTTGTTAAAATACTACTTCATACTTAGCATTTTGCTTTAACTCTTTTAAAGTAAAATCAAAGTCAAAAACTTAGATTTCTTTCCTTTTACTTCTGCATCTTTAAAAATAGCTTGTAAAAATTTTTGGATAAATACACTGATTCCTTTCCTGAAAAGAGTGTGGGTGCCTCTGAAATGTAGTAATCTTAGGCATTCTTTTAATAGAATTCTGATAATTTCTTCAGGTAGATGAAAATGCAAGTGTGTATATGAAATCCAAGGAAAAGGGAGGTTTTACCAATTCCATGTGACATGGGGAATAAGATATGATATATTCCATAAACTTATCTGAAGATTGCATGGCACCAAATTACATGGCTTCTATCATTGACTGCAGTGGACTGAATAAATCCAGTTGTGAGGAAGACCTATGAATTTTGCTGTGGCATATCCAGTGGCTCACATTATTCAAATTGAAATCCTAAAGTTATTGCTCTGCTTCATTGGTAGTTGCAGAAAGTGTGATGATGTTGGGGGTTTACACTGGGTTTTGCTTCTTTTCACTTCTACTATGGCACACTAATTTTGTGGAGGTACTTTGGGCTCAAAATCTAGAATTTCAGTATAAATTTAAAATATATTTTTAATTCTGGCTCCTTTTTTGAAGTTTATTTTTCAAATATATGTAGCATGATAATCATATAACAAAGGCAGACATTTTCTATATTATATTGTGAAATCATCTCTATATTCCAAGCTGTCATTTATATCAGTGTTTCAGTCTTCTCAAAGTAAATCTGTATAATTTATTGACTCATCCAAGAACCATCACAATATTCTTGACACTTGAAATGACTTGTGTGAACAATGAGAACATTGTGTGATGTGGACATGTAGGCAGACAGGAAAACAGAGAAGAGCTGAGAGCACCAAGTGAAATCCCATTTGTCTCATTGCTCCAAAATTTATAAACATGACAAATAATACATTTTGGCATAATTCAATTTTACTGGATGTTTTAAGTAAGGAGCATAAAGTTTCAGAATTGGCTAGTATGTTGTTGTCAAGTACCTAAGTGCTTCTCAGCATGCTTTCAAAATGGATATAAAAAATCCTTTTTTTTTTTTTTTCTTCACGTAAAGACATCATGAATAGCTTCTTTTTCCCCAGGAGGTTTTCCAATTTTTTTTATTGTTTACTGTTAAAAATGTACCTTGCTTTCTGTAGGCTATCTATCTCCATATTCCAAGTATAGGATCTTCTTTTAAATTTTTTTTGCAGTGTCAGTGCTCAATTAACCTTCAGAATGTCTGCTGAGTATGCAACATAAGCAACTGAAGTACTGTCATTAAAGAGCCTGCTTTCTCATTTTATTTAGTTTTCTCCCTTCCACTTTTCCAACACAGTATTAAAATACTGGAACTAGAAATAATGTATTTTCGGAAGAGTTTCTTTTATGCTCCAGGTCAAAGTGATATTACTGCCTGCATTACAGAGGTTACAAAAGTTGCTTCTATTAATGATATTGCCTTTGTCAGCTGATCTGATGAGTCCATCAGACATCATGTTTTAAAAAGAACTTTTTTTCCTGAGAAGTCCATTGATGAAAACATTCTTCATGTTTGTGTTGTTTTTATAGAATTTCTTTGTCTTCTAGACTGAGTTTAAAGTCCATAATCAGGTGAAATTGTCATCATTACTAAACAGCAGAGAATCTAGGACCTAGAGCATTTTCTAATTAAGTACCCAACGTCTTACGATTACTTTGTTATTTAGAGCAAGTTTCCACTTGCATAGGTTCAGCTGTCATTTAAAATGGTAGCCTGACATTTCTGAGAGGTGTTTTCCAACAGTTGTTTGAGTGTTTCTCAGATGAAGCTTTGGAGGGCAGAATCTATTGTAGATAGAAATAAAGCAATCATCCAAAGTCCAGTGAGCTAATAATTTGTTAATAGGCACACAAATGTGAAGACCATAGGGCATTAATTAGAGCTCCTGGTAGCTGTCATATGGAAGTATCATCAGTTGAAAAGGTCACTTGAACATTCTTACAGTGAACACAGCAGCCTTTTTATAGTTTATGGAATCTCCTTCTCTTCCTTGTAAGAAAACTCAAGAGAATTAGTAGAGAACCTGTGGACTCCTGTACCGATATTTTTTTACTTGAAGAGAAGATCCGGTTCCATCAGGATGAATATAATTGACCTAAGGTTACTACTCCACTTTCCATCCCTTCTACTGTGGTCTGTGACAATGAACTAGATATCAATATTTACAAAGCCATCATCTGATATAAACTAATGGTATAGCCTGCTATTAGCAAGATTTTTGCACAAGTTTCCGTGACATTATATCTTCTTTGCTGGCATCGGGAAGACTCTATGGCTGTAATTATGATGTTTGTATTACATTCACATACTCTCTATTGATTCACATGAGGCACTCCATGCCTGTATTCTCAATCCCAGCTGACACAGACTCTTAGAGCTGACAGTTGAGCATGGTGCCTAGAAACGTGAAAGAAAGTGTGACATCCTATAAGTTTAGGAGGTAAACTTGTAGCCTAGCTCAGGTTTACTCTATGCTTACAGTCTTGTGTGCACTGTCACACCAGTCTTCCTGACAGAAAATTTAAAAATAGAGATTGAGTTTTCATAGAACATGATCAGTAGCAATTGCTCCTGTAATGTTACCTAATTTTCCAGTTTCAGTTTTATGTCAGAACAGCTGGATAATTGATCACAGCTAGTGATAGTCTGTGTTTGCATCAAAATGCAGATTTCCAGTGTAAAATGAGACGATCACATTCAAAGGTGCTTTTTTGATATCTTCTATATTACAATCTTACTGGCACCAGCATTGCCATCAATACTCTAAGTGCTAGGACTGACTTTATGATGGATCATCAACTGTGAATTTCTTTCAGCTGCCACTTATATTTAGACTGTAGAAACACTCAAATTATTTCAAGATGCTGCAAGTAAAAACAGTTATTTTAAATTATGAAAAGCTAATTAAGTAAAACAAATTTTACAACATCTACAGGACTTACAAACAATCTAAGCGTTATTTCTTGATAGACAATATAAAGAATATTGACCTAAAGGTTTCAGTGCATGATTTTAAATTAAAATGAAATGAACCAATTCTTAAGAAAATAAAATTAAATATAACAGTTTAAGAATAGTTTTCTCTGGATATATATTGTCGCTTTAATGTTTTTTCCAAAAGAAATGAGAATGCATTCTCTCATTAATAGACTGTATAATTTTTCTGTCCTATTTCAATCCACATGGCCAGAGAGAAAGAGAGTGCATGATCAGAGTTTCATAAAACGGTAAAGCTTAAATTTTCTCCATGCTGTTTCCTTTTAATGCTTTTCAGGATTGAATCCATTAGGAGCCAAACAAAGTACATCTGTGTTGTTGTCCCTACTGACTGTCAGCATAGAGTACATTCAAATACTGCAGCCAGAAGGCGTTTTACAAAAACAGCTTTCAAGATGTGCTCTTGAAATGCATTTGTCTACTCATTATGCAGTGCTATTTTTTGTCAGTGGGGAGTTCTGTAAATAAAGCATCAAGGTCTAATATTGCAGTAGCTGATAGTAATAATGTAAACTAGAACCAAATAACCCGCTTTTCTTTACACAGCTTTGTTTACAACTGTGACCAGTAAAGGAAAAAAATAAAATATTTTTTTTATTATTATTATTATTTTTGCAAAAATTTGGACTATCTAGAGTGGCTTTGCAGCAGAAAATGCAATAATTATTTATAAACATAACAGGATTGATGAAAATTTGCAGATTCAGCTGCCTCATGTTTGACCTATTCAAGTAAGACAACTATATTGCAGCAATATATGCAGATGGAAGTACAGCTGCCTGGAATTTATAGTCCTTTCTGTTCCCAAACTGAGAAGAATTGTTAATCTCAGAGTCCTGCTGCGAGGTTGGTAAAAATGAGTTCTGTAATTCAGATCCTATAGGTTACAGCAACAAAATGGGTGCTTGGATATTTTGAGGATATTCACAGGACTATAGGTGAAAGTTGTGAGTTTAAACAGTCTGTTAGACCATCTTTTCTTTTGAAGCATATTCTTTTGGCATCAGAAACAGTGCTTACAATTTACAAAATTACCATTGAAGTGTCAAATTCTTACTCAAAATATAAAGGGTAAAAACTTGGCCCAGGTTGATAAATTTGCCTGAAGTGTGGCTTTAAAAATATTTCAATGCTATCTGTTGCATTACAATGTTATTGGATGGTGTAGTAAGAATAACGTCCTGTTACTTATTTTTGCCACAGATTTGTGAAACAATACTATGCAATAAAAACAGAACATGAAATAATACTGAGTTTACAGAATATCAAAACACTTTAAAACAAAAAAACAACAGGTGCAGCGCTGCACTTTGACTTTTCAGAGAAAGGCTTGCTTAAAGGTACTTACCTCTTCAATGACTAATTTAAGAAGGAAACATTTTCTTGAGATGAACTTCTTTTGTTCAGGAATGCTCATTAGAGATCTTGCAAAGGTGGGCCGCATCTGTTGCGTTCAAAAGAATGAATCTGGCAGAACAGGCATATCCCCCTAGCTTTTGAGTACTGCTACCCTGGTTTTATACTCAAAAAATGTGCTTTTGCCAAGACTAACAATACTATCTACTGGATACTGCCTTACAACTGGGCCTTGAACTTCACTTTCTCAAACCTTTGTTGGTGGAACACTGGTTTCTGGATTGTCAGTCTGTTAGCCTGATGAACTAATTGACCTAGCAGGACTCCCTGTGGAATTGTAGCTTCTGCTTAGATCATCAGGAGCACAATTTGTTGTTTCATTTCCTCTTCGAGTCCCATCAGGGAAATTGAATTGTGAAAAGACTACCTACTGGGAGCATTCAGCCCTCATGACTGAATAAGTAACTTTATTTTTTTGGTACTGTCTTAATTAACAACAAAAAGGAGACTTTGTTAGGAGGGAGTCTGCTGTGATTTTGATCCAGCTGACTGACCCTCGTGGCAGGAGCACTTGATCCCACACAGCCTCTCCAGGCCGGGGGCCCTGCGCAGGTGCAAAACTATCACAAAGCTCTGGCCAGCTTGGAGTGCTGCACTTGGGATAACTCATCAGGAGTTACAGCCTCTCACCCAGGCTGGAGTCTGCAGGTATTAAATGTTTGGCAAAAGCATTCCAGGGGAAGAGATCTAGCTTGTCTAGACTTAATTAATAACAATAATTAATGCTATTTGCTTGGAGGAGTTTGTACTTACCTGTGGAAAGATGCAGACTTTAAGAGTTTTCTGGGTTTTGCTGTCATAAGGCAGTGTAATGATATTATTATTAAGACTGCCTCTTTTTTCTGACAGGACACACACATTTATACATCTCTTGTTTTTTCTGTCCCTGTACTGTATCCCATCAAAACATTCTGAAATTAAGTGTTTAAATTTTTTCACCTTGCAATATTGGACTTATTTTTCACCAGTCTTTCTGAGTTCCATTTTGTGTACAGGTAAAAAGGAATGATTTTGTTGACTCAAAGGAAAAATTCCTGGGATTCTTTTAAGGAAACAAGTGAATAACTTCTCCTTTTTAGAAGTTTAGTGCTGACAAGTCTTTTCAGAATAACAAGTTTCAAAGCAAAAAGCATAAAACAAATAATACTGCAGAAAGCTATCTTAGTGTGGAGGCAGTTTTTTCAGCATAAGCATTCTCTGTTTTCAGATACGAAATTTAACATTCTGAAGTAATAATAAGAAATTTCAAATAGCAAAATCTGTAGGTTTATTCTAGGAAGCTAAAGGCAAAGAAAGGCCTAACTAGAAAAGCCATATCAGTGATTTTAAAATCTGTATTCATATTAAAATGAAATTCACAGGGAGGAATCAAATTTTGTTTTACATAGGTTCATACTTCCAAGCTTATGTAAGGAAAGGTTTCTTTCTGAGTGAAGGAAAAATACGATGTTATGCAATTTTGATTTCTGTGTTGATTTTTGGCGGCTATGGGACTGAGACTGGTATAGAAACCAAGATATTCCCTGCAGCTCAATGAGGGAAGGTTTTGCTATCATGAAAAAGGGCAGAGCCATCAGTTAAAAGTCAGTGGCAAACACCTGAATTTTGTTTGTTCTGGTACCTGAGTTCAGTCTTTGGTAATGTGATGTTGAAGTCAAAAGTGAAGTAATGCTTTCATTTTACTCAGAAAACATAGAAAACACAGAACATGGCTCTAGTTTTCCCTTTATTTTCCTTTTTATTCTGTTTTGGTTTTTTTAACAATTTTTCCACATAATTTCTGAACATTAGATGTGAACATGCACAGAAAATACTGAAAGGCATCCAGAGAGCACTTCACTTTCCTGTCCATCACCATAAAGGCAATGTGCAGAGTGCCAACTGCTGTGCTGGGGGAAGGAGCAGGACAGTGAGGGACAAGAAATAGGGAAGTGCAGTGGTATTGGTCCGGGAGAGCAAAGGGAAAGGCAGGGGTAGGGATGGTCAGCAAAACCAGCCTCATCTCTGTCTGAACAGATTGCATTTTTTGGTATTCCCGGAGAAGACAAAATACGCCTTTCTTCAAAGGCAAAAAATAAAGATAGGGGTTAGCTTCTGGGACACAGCATTATTTTTCCGTGCTTATTTGCCATAGCTCAAAAGAAAATGTGCTTATTTGGATGTTATAGTTTAAGGAGAACAATTTTCAAAAATTTGTAGATAGCCATTCTATGGGTTTCTTGTCAGTTTTCTTCCTCTTGGATTCCTAGATTTCATCCATAAAATATTCAGATACTTCAAAGGAGGAATAGATCTGAAAAATTTCTTTGGTTGAAAAGGCTGGAAAACTGCATGTAGAGCAGAAGACAAGATTAGAATTTAGTGATGGCTGTGGTCTGTGGCATTTGGTTTTTGGTTTTTTTCCCTTTATGATTCCAAAGATGTGTCTGCTGTTGAGTTTTGGAAGACCCACCAATAATGTGGTGGGCAGCTTTCTGTTACTGTTAACACCATCAGCTCTATATTTGAACCTTTTAGCTAAAGAGATTTTCATTCCAATTTGTGGTAATTGCAAAGATCCATAAATGCAACACATAGGGAAACTTTCTTTTTAAAGAGGACCAGCATCTGAAAAACTTAATTGTTGGCCATGATCAGAAAGTTTGTCCTATCTGAGTTTCATTGAACTATATGGAGACCACTAATAATGTTTTTTGCTTACAAAAATGTTCCTACAGTTTTCTTCTGACTTACATAAAATATGACAATTACATACATATGAAATTACATAAAATATGACAATTTTGTGGCTTCCACGTGAGGAATCAGTGCTGCAGCAATTACACATGTGGACTAATTATATTCTATTCGTATAGAATAATGATATTCTATTCATATCTGATGGAAACCAGTGGATCTGGATGAGAAAATTCACTTCGGTTTTGCAGATATTAGTGGGGGTTTTCACTCTTATAAACTGGTACCTTGTTCTCATCCCCTTCAAATGCAGCTTCAAGACTAAGCAAGTCGATTGTTTGATAAAGTCCTTGAATGTTGTTTAAGATTTTAATTTTAGGAAAGTTGAGCAAAAATGTCCAGAAACTTATTAAAAAAATAAGCCATAGTCTGAGAATGCATTTGTATCATAGAATTCTTTTTTCATTTGGAGAAGGTTGGTAATCTAGACTTTTTGTGAAGGAGAATGTATATGTGTATTTGTGTGTCTGTTTACACATATATATAAATATATATGGAATACACCTATATAGGCACACCATTTTTCACATGTGGAGCAAGAATTTTTGCCTATATCAAGTTATCAGTTTCATTTTAAAAAATCATTATCTCTAGTGTTTGTGTGGATAAATTAAACAAATGATTCCACCTTTTAGGCAAATAGATTAGCAATTCAAAATACCCCTTTAGGATCTGCATATCCTGAGGCTCAGTCTTTGGGTGAACTGTGGCACATTTGAATGAGGAATGATGTGTTTGAAACATATTTAATTATCCTTGGTGCTGGATACTAGGGGGCATGACTGGTCTTGGTGAAAGTTAGGAAAGACGCTGTGCTTCTTAGCATTACATTGTCTGTGTTTCTGTCGCAAGTAGTTGTTTTTATTCCTAATACATCTGGCTACAAATGCTGGAAAATCCTAAATGAGATTGAGAAACTGGCTGGCAGTAGCACACTCTTTCTGATGGAAGTTTTGTACATGGCTTCTACGGTTCCCTGATGGAGCCACAGAGACTTCTTCCTCTTTGATAATTTTTGTGCTGCATTCAGCATGGCTGGATTGTAGAGCTGCAAAGTAAACATGTAGTAAACTACAGGAAACCTCTGCACATGTGATGAAATTTCCCAAACTGTCTCTTTTTTGCTGCTTGGAAGAAATCTGCATGAAATTTTGTTTTAATTTATGCCAGTAGTTTTCAGGTGCCAGGATAAGAGGTGCTTAAAAAATTACAATGGAAAAGTAGAGGCAAATACTTGCTATTGTATAAGAACAAGCATTAATGTAAATAATGCTGTTAAGAAATCCAGTATGTTTGTGCGCACAGAAATTTTCATTGCCAAGGTATTTAATGTTCAATTTTCATTTTTTTTTCTTCTCTTAAATCAGTTACTTTGATCAAAGCAGGCAGGTTGCCAAGTAGTTTTTTATCTTACAACAGAAATAATAATGTAAAATATGAAGCAATTTAATTTGAAGTGCCTCATAATGAGATGAAAAACTATATTCAAAAGGTGCTGTGAAATTAACTTTTGATGTTTATGAGATATTTGCAGGGCCTTCTGTGATAGGTATTTGTTCCTATAAAGTCAAGGTCAGTTATGGTAAAATTCTTTTTTTGTTTCAGGTAATTAATGTTGATGGGGGTTTTTTTTCCTGTGTTGTAAAGGATTGATGTGCTGTTTGTTTGATAAAGGGAAGTCAAAGAGAAGATGATCTTTTATGATGTGTATAAATGCATATTAAAATTGTGACTTCTTTTTTGTAAGGCATTTTTCATGTAATTTTACATTCCTCACCAACTCATCTGTAAAACAGGATTACATTTCTGCTCAAAAAAAGGTGTGATGTATTTGTTAAAAAAATACAGTTGTGGGAGTGGTAGTGTGCCTGAGAGGACTTTTAAAGTGTTACATAGCCATTTGTACGATGCTTCACTGAACCTTCTCTCCTGCCTTGCTGGCCCATGTAAGTTAATAACATTATGATTAGGTTATATATAACAAAACAACCTTATTGTTCAGTTACAAAACTCTTGAGATTTGTGATGAACAGTCTGTTGAGAATGTTCAAAATAACTCTACCACAAGCATGTTGTCTCCATTTAGATGCAATCTTTTTGTAGTGCGGGAGGTTTTTTTCCCCTTGGGGCACTATCATTGGCTCTGCTTGGGAGGCTTTGGTCCCACGGAAGAAAAGCCCCACATCAGACTGGGCAATGTTCATAATCTATGTTTTGAGTAGGGACTTCTTGAACAATGTAAGTGTTTAGTCAAACCTCATATATCAAACCCCAAAGATATGTTATTCTTTTGCATGAGCACCTAACTGCTTAAGGTTTAGGCATTTAGAGTATTTTTAAACAAGTAAAAATAAAGTATCTAAGTGACATCATTAACATAAAGATGATGAGGCAGTAATTTCTTAGCGTACTTATTCTTTAATATTTACTTCCTTAAATTAAAGTTGTTGTTCATTGATTTTTAGCGGGGTTGAAGAAAAATAGGTTTAGAACTGGAGGAGAGAGATATGAAGGCAAAAGGAGCTTAAGTCTGTGTTTTTTAAATTAGTAGCAGGTTTTGGTTTAAATGGCATTGTTGTAAGTACAAATAGATTTTACTGCTTACTTGTTGCTACTTAGAGTTTGCAGCGTGTAAGAGCTTAAGAAGAAAATATTCCTAAATTCATGCAAAATATCATGGCCAGGCAAAACCATTCAAATGTTTTTTCAGTACTTTTAAATTGTAGGAAATAAATTTGTGATGCAGTGCTTGTGTTATTCTTTTTTTGAGACTTCGTTGTGACTTTCTTGCATATTTTGACTCAAACAGAACACATTTCTTTGCTGTCTCTTTCTTCAGCGTCTCTTTAACAACTCCTGTTTTCCTTCTGTTCAGTCTCACAACTATTCAGCACTGACAAGATCTGCGTTGGTTCTCTGTAGGAATACATTGCATATCACGTGTCATATCCCCTGTAGCAAGATGAAGTTCCCACAGATATTTAAATTGTTCCTACAGAAGTAGGTAGTACTCACAGATTGTTTTATCTTGTACTTTCTTTAGTTTTGGTAGGTGGTTCTGTACTTACACAACACTGCTATCACTGTTTCATCAATTAACTGATGTCTTAAGCTGATTAGGTAAATATCTCAGAAAAGCATTTTAACAAGATTTAATTTAAACTCCAAATTACATTTTCATACAACATTAAGTATTAGTTGCTATGTGAAATGATTCTGTGTTGGAGGTTAATTTGTTTTAAGAATGTGTTTGAGGGAAATAGTCTGAGTATAATGCACTGAAGTATATTTAATTTTAGACATAGTAAACCATGGTACAGCTTTCTGCGCTGATAGAATTTTGTTGGCATCTTTGCCTGGATTTACATTTTTTTAGTTGTTGATAAAGCTCTTTTTGCTGCCTAATTTTTGTTATACATATGTTAAACTATATATAGACTTTGGACCAGCACTGGAGAGTTGCCAGGCACAGCTTCAAAAATGAGAACTGGATTTTTAACTTTTCCATACCTTCCTCTCTTTCCTGTGGAGGTCATCCTGGGTTTGAAAGGAAAATGTGGTACCTGGACCTTCAGGGAAGAAGCATACATGTCAGATGAGGGGCAAAGCTGTCTATTAAACAACAGTAACAGCAATAAAAATAAGGCTGAATTCCTGACCATCTTTGAGACTTCTGGAATGAACAACTTAAACTTCCTCTTCACTTTCTTGCTTTCATCTACCTCAGTTCGTTTCTTGCTGTGCCTTTGTGAAGTGCTGCTGGGCAATTCTGCCTTCCTTTCAGTTTTGGTCTCCAGACACTACTGGGTTCACATGAAAAAAAAAACGCCAAACCCTAACATTATTTATAAATAACAATATTGATCTAAACAGAAGTAAGTTATTTGAAATGCATGTATATGGATACCTGCATTAGGAATGAAGACCACACAGGGCAGCAATTTTCGAATGCAAGTGGTTGTTACTGAATGTTATTCAGCAAGGGGGGAGGAGCTTTAAGAGAAGGCAGATGATGAGGAGAGTATTGATTTGGCCTAAAATGTGTTACTGTAAAGCTGTAATGAAGTAGCTAAATGAGTATTTTTATCCATCTACCAGCTTACCTAATAGCAAAGGACTGTAAACCTTTAACTCATATTTGTAGTAATCCAATTCCAGGTGCACACTGCATATTTTTTTAGTAATAAATATTAAGTAGTATATATATTTTAAAGAGCAGTGTGTGTCTTAGCATTCTTGGTAGGAAAAAGGAACTCATAAATTTTAGTCCTGGCACTGACGTTGATTCACGGCATTGCTATGGGCAAGTCACTTAACTTCTGTCTGTGTTTCTTTAGCCATAAAATAGAAATAACAGTGCTTATTTTTTTGCTTCCCACAGGAGTTGAAAGAAATTTTAACATTTGTGTAACTCTTCAGAGAATGTTAACTTAATGTCCATTTAAGCTTTTGACTGTATTCAAGAAAAATATATCCAATGTTATTTTTGGGGAAATTATTTATAACACTTTTACAATTCTATTCTGTTTGATATTTTATCCTACTAATAATCTTTTCATGATAATAAAACATGGTGTTTCCTTGTAAATAGGAAAGCTAATTAACTTGAGGAAAAAAATGGGCCTATTTCAATTATTTAAAAAAAAAAATTAAAAATCAATTTTTGACTATTCCTTATTTATACACATCTACTGTAGATAACAGTACTGTGAAATCAGAAGAGTATGATCATACAGATCATTGTATTTACAAGAAAGTGGAATACTACCAATGCATTTTAGAAAGTTCTCAGTTTTCAGCTGTAAATGGATGAAAAAACCATTCTTGTTATTCATACAGATTTTCAAAGGATTGCTTACTGCTTACTTCTTTCCTGAAACATACTACATAAATAGTGAAGATTAATTTAGCCTGCGGCTGGATATGGAGACAGGTTCAGGAAGATTATAGGAAGTTCATGTGGGTTTTGGCACATGTGAATAGAGTGGCAGCTTAAGGTCCACATATATATATGCAGAGGGTAAAGAAAGGGATCAGACGGTTGCATTAGGAGAGGAGAATCTGCCCTCAAAATGGTATTGGTTAGGGAATGAGAGCTGCAGATGCTTGAGGGGACGTGAAAGAGTAAGGAAAGTTGCATATTGAGTGGAAAATCCACAAGATACACCAAATGGGATTACCACAAATGTTGGCCCAAGAAGAGCCCACCTGTGTCAAAATTAATAGCTTTATAATTCAAATGATACTTTTATACAAGTACAAAAAGTTCCATAGTGTTATCCACTGACAGGTTGATTTAAGCATAAATAAACTTAGTGAGATGATCCACAGCAATTAAAAGTTCGTTCTTAGTTCTCTGTGCTGCTAAAACTTGAGAATGTGAGAACAGAAAAACATGGATCCAGTAGCTGAAAACTGGCATTCCACAGAATTTACTAGAAGAATACTAACATCATAAGCTTATTAAATTTCAGGAAATAAAATTCTTGCAAATCTTGAATTAGACACTGAACAGCAGTCACTGGAAAAAGTGAAAATCATCTTTGTAAAAGAAATACATGCATTTTAAGATTTATTAATCTGAGCGTGTCAGGAAATACAGTTCTGCAAGGTACTAATTTCATTGTGGGGATAAAAAAAGGAGGAAAAGATGTCAGCATGGCTTGATGGAAAGAGCTTGGTTGACTGGAGAGGCAAGCTACTCCATTAGTTTTTTAAAAAAAATGAGGGGTGAGGGGAAAGGAAGAATATGTATTCACGATTTTTTGTTAAGACCAGTTTTCAAAAACATAGATTTAGAATATTTAAATGAGGTTTCAAAAGAGATGTTGCAAATTTTCTTTCTCATCATTTCTTGTAACAGAAGTTTGTTAAATCATGTCCTGTTACACCGCAGAAATCTGGTCAAAAAAGTATTGGTGAGACAGTTTGGTCCTGTGACAGAAAGTAAAACAGCAACAGAAGGAGAATGCAAGAGAATGGATTTTTTTTTTTTTTCTGTTGCTGTTTAAAAAAAGTATTTGAACAATTTTGTAGAAAAACTTGCATTAATAAATACTAATGAGTGTAGTGTTCTTGCAAGGTTATGTGTAGGAGACTAAAATTAACTGCTATGATTAATCCAGTATAGGTGCTGTGAATCAGAGGATGAAATCTTGAATCTATTGAATTCAATAGTAGAAGTCCTGTTGAATGCATACATTTAAATGCTTTTACAGGATTAGGACACTCAAAAAATATTTTGAAAATTTGAACATCTATCTGTAAGGTATCATTTGATGACACACTTGCAGAATGTCAAAATTAGCATGAATTTGAATGTTTTATTGTACCAAGATCTGCATCATCTGCTGTAGGTTAAATTCTTCATTGTACAACCATCTTCTGTAGCTCTGAGAATTGCACATTGAAATCACTGCAAACAGGTAACGTTTTAATCCACTGTCAGTCACCACTGCAAGTAGAAAGAGCAAAATTCTTTTGATTTATCCTTGTCTGGCATAACTGAAGTGAAAAACTATAATGACCTTGAAAGTTAAATCTTGGTTAAGTTCCAGGTGCATGGGAGGAATGCATCATTTAGGGTAAAAGACATCTTAAAATCTGCAAAATTTGACAATCCTTGCTGAAAGTTCTTGGTGTAAATTCATGTAATGTTGGCAAGGGTCAGTCTTAATTTTCTAGAGGGGAGGCCTAAAGAAGAGCGGGAATGAACTGAGGGGCCTTGTAAGTCCCACATGGGTTCAGTTTTTCTGTCTAGTTTCATGACTATAGGTAGTTCTGAGAAATTACTTCCATTTAAGTTGACCCATGATGAGGAAGCAGTTTAAAAACAATTCCCAAACTGTTCAAATAATGAGGCTTGGGCATTACTTTGTTCTTCTTTTAATGAGATGATAGTAATTTGTAATCGGTAATAAGTTATTTGTAATTTAAGAATTTTAATTTATTTTCTGTTAATGTGTAAGATGACTTCCTAGGAAAAGACAGTTCTAATGTGTTGCTTTCATTATTTGCTTTAAAGTTAATTCATCACAGTCGTGAAACTGGATAAAGAAAGAAAAAAAAGCACAGAATAATTCAAAACAGACCTGATTCTGCAATTTTTGTTCCTAGACAAAATACCAAATTGCACCAAGGGAAGTTTTCTGTTTACCAGGATTAAAGATTTTGTCCTAAGTCTGAGCTGAAATAAAAGTTCATAGAAATGCTCTATCAGTCCTTTCCAGCCATCCTTTAATGTCTATCAGTGTTACTATTGTAAGATCAAGAGAAAAAAGAGAGTCTAACAAACGAGAATTTTTCTTACTCTCATGAAAAGATGGAAAAGAATTGCTCATAGATCTGTAATGGAATTTGGTTGTTCATGGTAACAGGACCACATACAAAAGATCTGTGCAGCACATAATTTAAACTTAATTTTATGGATGCAGGAAACTGGCCTTTGAAGTAATCTCCATAGAGATTCTATTTGACTTCCATAATATCTTATTGTCATCTTGATGCCTTGCTTATCTTGTGCCTAAAAGATATCTAATTGGGATTTATTAAAATTCTGCTGGCATATTACCATCCGTAGCATTGTGTGGAATTGTATTTTTTAATGACCACTCATAATATTTCATTCAAAAATTCTAAGCAGTATTTTAATTTTCTTTATATTAATTTTGAATCTTTGAAATATTTAACTATGAAAATAAAATCTGAAAGAGGATACAGATTTTTAAAAAAATTCTATGGTATTAATGCTGTCTTGCTTTTACACTATCCATGATTTAAAGCTTTATTTCAGGCAGCACTCTTTTCAAATGTGTATTCCCAAATAATTCAGTAACTGTGATCAGGTTTGGACCCCTCATTAGAAAACGATCACACTGCAGTGGAGGCTGGGGCACATGCGGCAGAGGGATCTGGGTGCAATATTGTGATGAGGGATGCAGAGAAGACAGAGCCCTTCTCCTCTCGGAGCTTCACAGGAGTAGAACAAGAGGCAATAGAGAAGATGAATATATATAATTCTCATTACATAATAGAGGGCAAAAATTTACCGTGAAGGATGACTGAACACTGAAGGAGGTGCCCAGACTGATTATGGGATCTCTTCCCTTGGAGGTGTTCCAAGATCTAACTGGATGTGGTCCTGAACCACCTGATCCCTGGTTTGAGCAGAGAGTTGGAGTAGAGACTTCTGAATATCCCATCGTGAACAAATAATTCTATTTCTATAAGCTGAAATAATAGAAAACAGCACTGGAGAATGTGTTAAGTCATCTAACTCATTTCATTGTCAGGTGAGGACTTCTCTTTGCTGAAACTAATTTAAAATAACAAATTCTAGGGTGAAATATATTTATATTATGTCAAAACTGTATTCTGTGTACGTCTCACAAGACACTTATGTCATTACTATTTCCATAACTCCTCTCTTTCTGTATATGATTTCCAGAAACCCATATGGTCACATCCTTGCCTGCACTATTCCTTCTAAAATGGATATTTTTCAGTATCTTCAGAATGCTCAGATTCTGCATTTGTAATGACTTTGGTTGGTAATTCTTCTCCAGGATAAATTTGACAAGCTATAGAATGAAGAAATCATTATCTTTGTATTGCTTTCCCATTCTCCCCCACACTTAAGCATCTCACATATATACATTAAATAGCATTCTAAAGATTGCGGATGCAGTCATAGTATTTTCTGTAGAGAAACAAATTCTGGTTTCTAATTAAACTCATTGAGAAGAGGATTCTTTAACTCTTCCTAGGAAAGTAATTTTGCAAACAGTTTTTCATTATTCCTAGCATATTCATTTTGGGGGCAGTTGCAGAGGCTTTACTAAACCCCGTCCTTGCAATTGTGTTTGTAGGTAAGCTGTTTCATGGATTGCATCGTTATGTAACACCTGCAGTCAAGAATATGTTTGAAGAAAATTGTACGAAATGGATTCATGACTTAGCAAGGACTGTAAAATATTCATTTGAGTGAAATAATTTTTCAAGTACAATCCTGTCTGGATAGATCTGAAATTTAATTAGAATAAGAATAGTAAATTTTCAAGTGCATTTTCATGGGGTTTTGGAGCAAGGTATCTTCAAGCTATTGTAAATGTATGCATTTGCTGTAACATGCCGAATACAAACATACAGGTGCATCTGCATTTATAGCAAAAAATTCTGCATGACTACATGATGTAGTTGCTTACAATTCCAGTTCTGTGGTCAACAAGTGCAGCACTTCAGTCTTTATTCTTTCTCATTAACTTAGAAAGCCTATGTCCTGTGATGTGAAAAAACCATACCATAATGATTCACAGATTCACAGTGTGTGAACTGTTTGTGGTATGGGCTATTGGGTGTCATATGACTGTATTGAACTTCAAAACCAGTTTACAGTGCAGAATCATGATTCTTAAATATTGAGTTTCTGTGGTTTTTTGTTTTGGGGTTTTGACAAGTCACTTCCTTGTTTTGTAATACCACTTATTCATTTTATGACAATACAAGTGTTGCCTCTTTTGATCTTACGACAATGCTTTTCCCTACAGTAAATCACAATAATTACCTATTCAGTGCCTCAGCAAGGAAAGACCTTTGGAATATCATTGAATCATGACAGTTTGAGAAGTGCAATGCCTCAATTTGTGCTTTAGAAACTGATGGATCTTATAGAAACAGGAATATAATCTGGTTTAAAAAAACTGTCAAATTATGTACTACTGAAATCGATACAGGGAGGCTATGAAATGATTTCTAGGCTAGGAAATGAGAAAGAAATTTTGAAACCCAAAGTGCAAGTCTCTTTCATTCAATGGAGTAATTGATACAGAAGTACAAAGAAATAGACAGCCTGGGCATTTTTACTTAGTCTTTAATAAAGTGGATATGATATTCCTTATTTTCAGTAAATACTCATGTGTCTATTGCAAATCTAAATGGCCTAATGAGCACTACTCAGTTAATTCATGTATGTGTAAAAGCAATATAAGTTTTCTGAGCCAGAGAAATAGTTCTGCTCTAGCTTCCAGGGACTGGCAATAAAGTGAATACTTGGCGTAAAACTCTTTCCTGTTCTTTGAAGGCACAGCAATACTCAGTGCAATCCACTCAGATTCTCACCCTTCTAGTTTTTGGCATCTGGATTCAGGTGATGAACACTCTGGACATGAAGGATGGAGGTTTATGTTACAAAACCTGCTACTTGACCAAAACTTTCCAAGAGTTACTGGTAATCATTTATGTCCAGTTTCCAAGAGGAACACTGAGAGCCAGATGTAAGATAACCTCCTGGAGACTGACATTTGGGGGGGATGATAAGAGAGCTGTTTATCTTCTTTTGGCATATACAGTGGTAGAGATAAAGATGGGAACATATTGTACAAAACTACTTCAAATACAAAGTGAAATAAAACCACGCATGGCTTTTTTCCCACAGAAAATTGACAGACTGAGGTCTTTACAGATGTTTGGAAATCTGTTTCTAGAACTAATTCATGAAATGTTTCACTAAGGTGTCTACTGAGGTGAGAATTCTATCTTAACCTGTAGAAAAGAACTATAAATAGCATCCTTAAAGTGAATTATTATTTATTTAAATCTCAAAGCATGTAAATCGCTGAGGGGAAAGACAGCTCTTTTCTGAGTTCACTGGTATGTGCATCATATATCAAAAATTCTTCAAATTCTATCAATCAAAATTTTCCTCAGTCTAAGAGGAGCATGGACCCTCTCTCAGTTGGTGTTTTAACTTCTAATGTTTAGGTTTTTTTAAGAATTTTTTTTTTTTTTTTAAATCAAATCCAACTTTTCCAGTGTCTTCTGCTTACATAGATATCCTATGAGGGATAATGTGAATTTTAAATGTACTAGAGTTTTAGAGAAAAGTCTTATTTATATGCTGAGAAACAGTCATGCCTTTAATATTTAAAATCTTTTTCTAGTCTCTATGAACCTCTCTAAATAGACCATATATAATTAAACAATTTATATAATCCAAAGGCTTTTTTTTTTCTGCAGAAAGTGTGGGGTTTATTATCCTTTTAAGATCTCCTTTGTTAGTCAGCCATTTGGGTCAAGTTAAGTGGCTTTCACACGTAAGTGATCTTTGCAAGCAGGGTAGAAGAGAACTTCCCAGTGTCGTAATAGCTTTAATTATAGATTCCACTAACCTGTGGCTTTACAATCACATTATGTGTTGTCTTTTTTCTCTTCCGTAGTCTTTTTGCTTTAAATTCAGATGCAAATTCTCTGAAATAGTGAACTTTTTCTTCTTATGGTAGATTTGTGCAATGTGTAACACAGTAGAAATAGTTCTGGTATAGAACTATGAAGCAGATAGAAATAGGAATATGGTATGCTTTTATAATAGTTGGGACATGTTGCCCTCAGTTTTCTTGCTTTCGAGTGTTTGGATCTCAGCTGCAGAGTTTTTCATGCAGCTTCAAGAAAACAATGTATATTTTAAGATTGTTTACATAGTTGTCCTCTGGGAGGAGAAATATGATTGATGGTGATGTTCACCATCCAGGTCAAAGAGGTGGCGACGTGTAGCCAATCTCTTGCCTGTTGTACAAATGTATATAGATGGAGTCAGAAAATTAAAATTAGAAAGCTTTCCCTTAACCTGCTGCTGCCTGCCTCGTTCTTTGTGTGTCTGAAACTGTGACAGGGGCATACAAATAATTTCTGGCTGTCTCCATTCTGCAAAATTTCAGTGTTCCAGGGTGACTTCTTAATTATTGCGAATTTGGTAATGATAGTTTCTCCACGATATTGATAGGCACTGTCCAAACAGGTACAATGTAGCATTGTGTGCCCAGAGAGCTCACACAAGTGGAATAAAATCAGCAGGAAAATGCTTCCAACATAGTAGAGCTTCTGTGAGGATAAAGTCATTAATGTTTTAAACATATTTGAGGATTATCAGATAAGGGACATGATGTAAGTGTGAAGTAATGTAACATATGTATGTGTATTCAAAATGTAAAATACATTAGCACAGTTCTGTTTCCATTAACTGTCTTATGTATGTTAAGTATTTTCTCTGGGGAAACTAATACTCATTTCCATTCTGCACTGGCATGAAATTTTCAAATTTTATTTAAGGTAGGATCTGATGACTATTCTTCTCCTGAATTAAAACTTTGATTTTTAAATAGTTAAATAAATCCATGTGGAGTATTATTTTTGGAGAATAACTGTGAAGACTCTTAATGATGGCCAGGAAAAGATGTTAAAAATCTCACAGTTATTTTTAGGGACAGCTCTTTGTAGTAGGAAAAATTATACTAAAAGGTGTTGTGTAATTTGGTATGGAAATACATGGTTTGACTCAGTAGGAATTTGTTGGAGAGTTTCTTGCTACCTCCTTTCATTCCCACTTTGATATATGAGGAGGCATTCCAACAGCTTGGAGGGCCAGCTATGCTGAAGTGATTTCCGTGGAGTTTTACGAGGGGACGACGCTTGTGCTTTTCCCAAGTTTTCCTTCCTCCTCATTCATCCTTGGGAAAAGGAGAAGGGAAATCTCAATGGCACGGTGAAATCTGAAGTTGTGGCTTATTTTAGGGAACATTGTGAATTTTACAATACCTTCTCCAATTTATAAGGTCTTCAGCCTTTTGAAGAGAGTACTGAGGGCTTGCAAGCATCCTCCAAAGAGCTGTTCCTTCTGAAAGCTGGGTATCCATGGTCCTCTCATTTTCCATCTCTGGCCTAAGAAGTTCCCTAGGAGCTTAGAAACCACAACCCTGCTCAAAGCCTCCTTTTTGTGTGTTTTGTGGTCTTCAGCAGCCTCTCAGCAGCTGTTTCAATATATGTCTATGCCTCTCTCCCTTGGACAAATTTGTTTATAAATTTGTTTCCCATGCTTTCCCTTTAGATTCCTCTAAACAAATACAGGAAACTTGAATTTATTTTCAGTCAGGCACTTCCAGGAGATGTAATCTAGCTTCAAGGAGAAAATAGTAAAATGTGGTATATTTGCCTCTTCCTTAGTAACCTTGGGGCTCCTGGAGAAAATGTCAATGGAGGCCTAATGCTCTGCTGAGATGTTGTTTTAATTAATGACTTTGATTATATCCTCATAAAAATACTAGAGTTGGATTGTTCCTCAAAGTTTTATTGTGACAGTGGAAGACATCTGATATCTTAATGTTTTAAATAACTACTAAATTTTGCTAATAATACATAGCATCTATTAAGAGCTATGGTTTGGACAGGTCTCTTTTTTGATTAATGCAAATAATATGTGTAATGTCCCTCCTGATTACATATGTAAGCAGTTTCCCTATGGTTGCATGTTGACACATCATCACAATTTTTTCAGTGTTTTTTTCCTCAGGTTCTTCAATCTGATCAATAAGAGTCTAATCTCTTTGCCATTTTGGGGGCCAGATTGAAGCACACCTTGATTTCAGTTCAACACCAAGAGCTCATATGATTCTGATTTCGATGCTCAGTGCTTTCAAGACTTGTATGGTGGCTTGTGGGTCAGATGTTTTCCATTCAAGAAAATTTCCTAGGCAGAAGAGATTTTAACCACTAGAACTAGTAGACTCAAAGACAGATCTGCTTTCAAATTTTGCAGTGTAGATGCAGACTTTCATTAACAATACCTTATTAATTGAAAAAGGTGCAGGTCTTCTGCTTTTCCTTCCAAGGTTTTTATTGTGCCATTTCTGTAGCCTGTGAGAGGCAGGGGATGTTTCCTATTTGAGATTATACAAAAGTTACTAAAACACTAAAAACTTTTGAAAATAGTATTTCATTCTGGGTGCTACATCACCTTAATTCTTAGAGCTGGTGGATTATTGCCTTGAAATATGTGTTTTTAGTTTCTGTTTCTGAGCCAATTTTTATGAGACTGTGGAAAACAGTTCAGTCAGTATTAAGCAAATCTATATAACTGCATAAGATAATGATTCTATTTTAACTCAAAAAGGGTCTTATATAAGTAATTCGGCTAATTGTCAATGGCTTTACATGCAGTAGAGCTTTTAGTTGGTTCTGGTGGGTTTTTTTAAGTTGTTCAGTAAAACTGTACCTCATTTCTAGAAATCAAGAACACAATTCTATGATGGAAAATTCTGATGTGATTCATATTGTCACCATCTTACACTTCACAGTGTCATTAATTAATTAATTAATTAATTAAATTCCTGAGTGTGAAAATTCCTTTTTCAGAGACGCAGATTCATTTTATCCTTTCTTCTTTACCCTCTACTACAACTTAAAAATCTCTGGGTTTCTTGGTGTTACAGTGTTCTTTAAAATAGATTTCAGTTATAGTGTGAATTTCAGTATTTCCTAAACTTGTGAAGTAGAGAAGCCTATCACAATCATATAGAATGTATTTTCTTGGAATTTTTGAATAACGTATCATCTCCTATAAACTAAGTTTAAATAAGGATAAAGCTGAGAGATCAGTAACTGAAAAGTTCTGTAGTCTGCTAGATTGCAAATGTTTAAAGACTTTAATACTAATGTTTAGAAGCTACTTTTATTAAATATTTTAAAAACTTTTCCTCTTTACATATGTGCACATAATGTCCTTGGAATCACTACCACACCTCAAACCTAACTTAATTTTAAGGATTTTTTTCATAATATCTCTCACTTCAAACTTATTTAACTGCATGTACTTAATTAAAACATATTTAATTTATTACAAATTGAATCCTTTAGGCCAGTGCCTGCTAGGCTGGCTGCTGCTGCTTGACAGTGGACTAAATTTGAAGTTTAAAATGTTTTAGCAGGAATACACTTGGGTTGAATTATGCAGGAGACAGGGTTGTAACTGAGCAGACAGAAAGGTGAGAACTTGTACTGATTGCAGTTTGTCTCTAGGTCCCTGTGTGTGAAAAGGTTATAATTAAGTTAATCTAAAAGAATGTTTGTGACTCTCTGTTCTCTTTGTTGGAGAGATGCTAGGTACACAAATAAAAATTACTGATTTTCAGTCTTTCAGTTAGCCTTCCAGTTGTTCAAATTGTGTATTTTTTCTAAAGATTTCAAGAATAAAATGATAAATAGATTAGTTTTCCTCTATTGTAGACAGGGAAAAGAAAGCCTGATAAGCATCTTGTGATTCAGTGATGCAGTATATCAAATCTGCCACAGGCAAAAATTGATGTGAAGTGATCTGAAATTCCCCTTGGTGTAGTTTCCTATTTCGTTTGCTGTTTTTGTAGAACTTGCACATGCCCTCATGGCATATATGACATATCTTTGCTCTCATTTCAAAACTCGTCATTGCTTTGCTTTTCAGATGCTGGACAGACGACTTATCAGAATCCAGAAAAAAACTGCTTTTAGTATTTTGGTCTTGGTATCCTATCAAAGCTTCTGTCTGTCAAAGAAATATCTTAAAAGGACAAATTCAGAATTTGAAGATTGGTTACTGTTATTTGTGCATTTTTTTTCATTTGTATTTCTCTGATAACTTCAGAAAGATCACTTCTTTAAAAATTCTGTTGTTTTTCTTTAGAAATAACTCTGTGGACATACATGTCAAAATTAGACTTGCTTTCTTATGAAGCAGAATATCCTTGACAGTTGTTGAAGGTGATAACATGACTCTGGTTGGTGTTTTCTTTTTCCTTCTCCCTTATAAATAGTCAGTGCAGTTCAGGATGGAGGTATGAAAGCAAGTTGCAAGGAACAAAATGTTTGCACTCTGTTGCCAATCTGATGGGTAGAGCTCTGCTCACAAGGCAGAGCTTGGTTTAAACCATCACATGGCTTCTGATGTTGCATGTGAAATGTGAGGGCAATTAGTTTAACATTGTGCAGATACAAAGGATAATTACGCCTTGCAGAACTGCTGAAACCTCCAAAGAGCTTTCATACCAGGATCCTGAAAAGTTGATTGCTAACATGTAGTAAGTAACAAAAGAATTTATACATAGGAAAAGAATAATTTAAAAAAAAAAACCCTCATAAATTTTCTTAATGATATTTACTCATCACCTCTCTGTGAAATAATTTCCTATTGCTTGTTGGAACAGGTAATTGGGCTGCATTTACTCTAAAAAGTGCTTGGCTACCCATAAAGTATATTTGCACGGTTTTGTTATAATATCTGTAGCATGAAACATAATGCTTGGCAAGTGACCATGAAGACATGATTGTTGAACAGCAGATTTTCAATCTTTGCTTAGTCAGTTGTGTGAACTGCACAATGCTATTGACATCCAGATAAATAGTCTAAGCTTGCCTGGTGTTTAGCTGCATGAGATGGAATTAGCATCCCCCAGGAATGGAGGTGCCTGCTGTAATAGTTGCCGTGATTTAAATCTAAACCCATGAAGCACCACAGCAGAATAATCCATTAAAGAATGCCTCTTCTTTAAAGAACTATGTTTTCCCGTTCAAGATTTGCTCATGTTGACAAATTCATACTGATGTTAAATCATACATGAATTAAAATATTTTTCAGATGTTCATTAGAAATGGTACTAGTACTCCTAAATCCAAATGGAAATGCATAAGTTCACACCAGTTGTCCAATGTTGACAATCCTATGATTCTGAGAACATTTTGTTCATTATCTTTTTTCAATATGGACATCAGGATTGATGCTTTCGAGGAGCTGGTGAATTGTCAACCAGATTATGAGAGCTAGTAGATATAGCTAGAACAACTTCTTAGAAAATAACTTGCTTCTGGAGAGAATACCGTATTGTTAAGGTAATGGAATGGTTTCACTAAATTACTTGAACTTGCAATAACCAAACTTCAACTTCCTGTGGCTTTCGCTGATAAAACAGCTGTACCTAAGCCATGGTGTCTTTATTAAATTCAGGTAAAACAAATGTTCCTCCTAAATCACAAACTTGTCCTATATTTATCTCTACTGCTGTTAAAATATCCATTTTACGGTAATATATAGGAAATATGTCATGTTGCACATTGCAATAAAAAGGTCAGTTCTGTAAACAAGTCAACTATTTGGTTATTACATGTTGAATTTGGTGTTTACTGTAATTATCAAATTCTTAGCTTCACGCCTGCAAGTTGTTTCACGATCTAGTATACTGTTATCACCAAAACTTCCATTAGAAAGTTAAATCCTGTTTAGTTAAAACATAAAGATATTATGAAACTAGTCTAGATGTTTTGCTCTTCTCTGACACTCCCACTCTTATTAACAGTGGCAAAATTAATAAAGAGTTTTGGCCTACTTTTATCAAGCTTAATTAAAATCCCTGAATTGTACTGAACAAATTGTGAGGAACTTACTGTAAATGCTGGCAGCTTTTTAGAGGAAAATAACTGTGAGTCACTCAATACTCTCACATAGAAAAGCATATAAAAAACAGTAGTCTAGAAAGGAATTTTTATTTTCTTTTTATTATTTTATTTTCTTTTTCTTTAGTTAAAAGGTTCCTGTTCCAAAGGCAGTAAACTTTTAAAACTAATGATGTGTTTAAGAAATATAAAAGGAGATGGTTTATGCCATGTACTACTGGCTAAATCCTCAGCGTATATTGGGAGGAATGCCAGTCTGAATATCTATCCATTTTTTACTTCCTTCATCACTATGGGAGGGTAGATAAATTTTAATTGGTTGCTTTAGCTGGCTGGTGCTGCAGTTGGAGAATTACATGAGATTTATTGAAAGATTTGAAAAGTATCTTTTTTCTGTTAGTTGCCTATACACATTGATACATTTTTGAAAATGTATTTTTTTCTGTCTTGGTCCTGTGGGTTTACTTTTTGAATGATCAGATGGTGCATAGAGCCAAAAAAGGGGGAGAAGTGTTTTAGAAATAGAGTATTATTCAGTAAGTGGACATGTATAATAATGGATCTTTCTGCATTTCATATTCTGAAAGTTTTTGGGTTTTTTTCACAATGACAAAACATTGGGTTAGGGGGTTTTTATCACTTCTGAAGGTCCACCCTGAACATTTTTTCCAAACCAAAAAAATTCAAACTTACGTGTTGGACTTTTTTTCGTGAGAAAGTGGAGGCTCCCATGGCTGCCCTGCCCCAGTAGGCCTCCTGGGCTGGGGAAGCTGGCAGCAGGGAGAGCTTCAGGGAGCATCCCCAGCACTTCCCTGAGCTGAGGCTGTCAGGCTCCTGGCTGTGTGCCAGGGAACGTGTGCAGAGATGGAGCACTTCCATGAACCTCTTGTGTTACATCTTTTTGCTGTTCGTAGAGAATGGGGATCCCTCCCTTAGGGGTGTCTGTGTGGTAAAGCTGTGTAATCCTGCAAGTCATGGTCTAAGAATTTGTCCAAAAGCCAAATTAAAAAAAGCTTCCCAACTAAACCACAAAATAAATTTCATGCACACACCCCACCCCTCCCTGCCACGCCTTAATATTTTAGTGCAATTTCATTAGAAGGCAATGTGTCCATAAGTTGACAAATGCTGCAATATAGGTAATGTATAACGGGTTTTCTTTATTAAGAAGTTCTTTTGGTCAGCTTTAGGTGAAAGTTTATGTGGATACTCAATAGCATTGTATTTTCTATGTCTTAGCAATTTCTAATCACGTTTCTGTACGGGTAGAATTCAACTAAGGCTTTTCATCCTGAAGTGGTAAGCAGATTTGCATGCTTAAGTGCTAACTGTTGATCCAACTAATAATTTCAATGAAAAAATTTACTCTGTTGGTGGCTGAAGAGCAGGTCTGAGTGGTAAATAGTAACAAAAGTCTCTGGGATGCCATTCCAGTCACCTCTTGGGAAATAGAAAGGTTGTGTTGCTTGTAATTAGCATAAAAATATATAAAGCTTGTTGATGTTTAAAAGTTGTTAATTAAATCTCTTTGAGAAAGAGGCAGTGATTTTTTGGGGTAGTTGACTCTAGCTTTGAGCAGTTGTAGGTTTTCTAATACAGGCTGTCTGTCATACTTCAGAGCAGACTGTGGAGCTCAGGAGATGCCCACAGATGTTCTGCTAGATCCTCTGGTTTGGCTAGAGAACAGTGCTGGATTGTTTCCACTACTAATGTACAAATACTTGGAGAACCATCCTGGTGTTTAGGAGACATCAGTTCAGTACACAGCTGACAGGGACTGCTCTCTGACCTTGACTAGGCAGCATGCCAGGGTCAGTCTGTGTGGATATCCAGCTTCCCTTCCCTGAAACTGAGGTGCTAAGTCCAAGCTGCCTTTCAGAACTTCTTGTATTCTCAAATGTGGAGACAGAGATAAAGATACTCTTCCTCTACAGATGTCTTCACCTTTCTGCAGACAATTAAGACTAGATTGTCTGGTTTTTATCTGGCTGAAGATGAGTGAGATGACTCCCACTGCTATCCCCTTGGTACTGATCCCTTTTTTCCCACATCTTAAAATGGAAGTGTTATACTGTATTATGTACTTTGCAGGATGAATGTTTATTTTACTATAAAAGTATTAAATATGCATAGTATTTAGGCAACATGGTAATGACATTCTGTAAGTACTCATGATAGACAGAAAATCTTTCTTTAGTGATTGCATTTCTTCTGGATCTACAGTTTCCTGCCTATTTATCTAGATATAATTCATGGTAGTTTTAGTGTTATTCCCAGTGAGTATTCTGTTATCTGACTAAAAAACATATCTGGCACATGGAGCATTCTTGGATTTTGGGAATACTGACCTGGGTCTAAATACATGAAGTTAAAGCTTATTATAGTAGAAAAGAAAGTAAGTCTCCTTGGCTTTTCTTGTCATCTCCTGGAGCAGTAGCTTGGTTTTGTAAACATACTTCTGATTGATTGTTAATTACTGCTTGGGATATTTGGCTACACTGTAAATGGCAGAACAATGTTGTAAATAAGGCAATTGATAACATGCTAACATCGTTTTTTTCATCTAGCAGTCTAATTAGGCATTTTAACCTCCTGATGAATTAAAATAAAAAAATAGACTTTTATTGATACGCTGTGGGGGTCCACCAGTAACTAAGGAAATCTGTACAGTGCTTCTAGAATCTGAAATCTTCAAACGTAGGTGTGATGTATGCTGAAGTGAGGCTCACTAACTTCTTCACTACACTGTTAAAGTGGTTTTAGAGAATGAAATGGAAATCTGTGGAACAAAGATGTAAGAGTTCAGCAATTAACTGTTTTGGGGTGTTTATTCCAGCAAGGTTAAAAATACTGAATATCCATTTCAGGCTGTGTATGGCACAGGTACGAGTACCTTTCTTCTTCCAGTAAGTAAGAAAAGTTCTCTGGTCTCGTGATGAGCCTGTTCTTGTCCAGAGAATTAATACCTTTCAGTAAACCAGTTGATCTGTCTGGAAAAAAGAAACAAGGACTTGAGCATACAGCTCCTCTTTCAGATCTGAACTGGATCACAGAAATGAAAGCTAGTGTAAGGTATACACACACAAGGCTAAAGTCAAGGTGAAATAAAAGGCTTTAGCTTTCATTGAGGAGAGAATGCTTTTCTGTGCAGTAGAAATTTTCTCATGACACAGACTTTTTTTGTTATTTAACACTGGTTTTAAGTGTGTGGTGGCTTTTAATTTGTGTCCTGTAATAAAGCCTGTTGAGGTCTTTGTACCTATAGCCAGTTGTTTCTTTCACTGAAATAAGCTCTTGCCTTCTAGAACACCGCAGTATCCTTTTAAAAATGACATATATATTTCATAACTGTAAGTCAGTAGAAGATGGAAGTGTTGGCTTATGTGTAAATTGATTTGTATTTTTAAAGAACTGAATGAGGTATGGTTTTGTTGGTTTTTTATTTTTTTTCTTTTGAGCCTTTACATTGTAGGTTAAAAAAGCTGAAAGCATATGGTAGCAATTTTTTAACCTCTCTACATGAGGTGCTTGTCAACGGAGGTCCATACGTCCAAAGCTAGTTAATAACAGCTGCAGGCCAAAGTTCTTTTAAGAGCTATTGCCGTGTTCCAAGATTCTCAAAGACTTTGAACAAGTGAAGTTGGCCACAAGGGAAAGCAGCAGGTCTGCATTCTGCTTGTTAAGTGAACCCTGTTTGAACGGAAAAAAATGTGGCAGAAAGTCAGAATTTTCATGCTATAAAACTTGACCATAAAATATCAGATAGGACTGGCTAGTAGGCTGCTGCAGTTTAGCCTACACAAACCATTTGCTTCAATTTAAAACTTTATTTTGCTGATTGCTTCACTGAAAATCTTTAGGAGTTTTTTGATGAAAATTTCAAAGACTAATTATACCATTTTTTTTAAGAATTCAAAGAATCCCAAAATATAGCAATACAGTTATATTTGCATTTACATTTTGTATATTAAAAAAATATAATGTGGAAAGGAAGAATGTATGCGAAGAAGGAAAAATTGCAATTCACTTGATCTTGTGGTGCTTTCTCAGTTATATATTCCTAATTAATTTTTGCCATGTCCTTTTCAAAGCAGTAGTGAATTATAACTAAGTGAACTCCCTCTAGACAGCTTTTAGACAGTTTGGAAGTTTCTTGGCAGTTTGGAAGAAGTCCAGCCTTAAAATCTGAAATTGCTTTCTCAAAAGATATGGTCGGTATATTTTTGCCTATTGATTGAAAATCTTCATGGTATATTAAAGCCTGTATGAAAAAAAAAGCTCTTTAGAAGCATTTAGAGTGAACAAGGCTGTCTGGCTGGTTATCTGCCAGTAATAAAGTATCAATAAACAATACTCATCATTGTTGTTCAAGTTGTATATAAGACAGGATGCTTGACAGAAAAAATGTTTAGTGCTCTACATGGGAATGAGACTGGATCAAAAGCTGAGAGTTGCAATGGATTTGTAGGACACTGAGTGCCCCTAGGTGGTCACAGCTAAAAGTACATCAAGAAAAGCCTCTGCTGTGCACCCAGCTCCTGCTGAGGGGGCCAGCTCACCTCTGCTGGGCACTCGGCGCACACCCCGCCCACAGTGGCACATTTTTGGGAGGCATTACAGTTAAAGACGCACTTTTTTCCTTTTTCTCGTTCTCTGCTTTACAGGAGAACGTTTGTGTGGTATTAATTTTAATCAGGCAATTGCTGATGTACTGAAGTGGCAGTCTTATCATTACTCCCACTTAGGGCTCCAATTTAGCCCTTGTCATTGCAGTTGTCAGTATCAATTAGGGATTAGAGTAGGTTGTGGCATGCAGAGTGAATGGTCAGTGGATCAGTACCACTTTTCATTCCTTTTTAGCACAATCTATTTATTATCAAGCTTATTGATGTAATTCTGTTACTGCTTTTCAGGGGTTTTATATATAAATTGTTTTGGAGATAAATTGCTTCTGGAATTGTTTTTGGGTTCTTTGCATTCCATTTCATGACAGGATTTGAAATATGTGAGTAATTAAATGGCACAGAAATGTTGCTACTTCTTAAATACACATTTCTAAAGTTACACAGTCAGTTGTTTTGAAAATGCTTATTTATATAGCAGCAATCCTTAGAGAAGATGTGCACTGTGAGATATGTACAAAAAATGTGTCATTGATTTGTCATTGTGAAGAAAACAAGCATTAATAATGGAATTGTAGAGCCAAATCCAAATAGCAGGATTTTAAAACCAGATGATGGAATGCTATGTAACAATACAATTTATTATAATTTTCACCAGGTAAATGATGTCTCAAATCTCCAAGTATGGTATGTGAGAAAATAAACTGTATTTTATCCTAAGAGTTAAGTTTTCACTGACACAGGCATTTCTACAGGGAAGGAGGATCAAAAAATAAAGATAAATCTCTTACTCTCAGAATTCTGGTGGATTTGCTTCTATGGTAACCAATTAGCCAGAGCTTATTACTCATGTAAAACAGGAACTGTTTGCATTTTTAAAACCTTCATTTGCAAAACAGCATGTCTAAATGATAAAGTTAAATTTCTTTCCCAAGACCACAAGTCTTCTTTGTAGGTGGAAACAACTAAGTGCACAGTTTAAAAAGCAAGGGAAAAGGCGCTCCTAGGCAGCAGCATCCATCCACGCTAAAAGCAAATATTTGTTTTTGGAGCAGAGAATGGCTGTCCCCGGAGCAGCCAGCTTAGCAAAAGCAGGAATGGAAGGGCAGAGCTCATCTTTTATGGAAGTCAGATAAATTTCATGCTCTTTAACATCAACTGTGACTGCAGGCTTTTCACTGAAGTCTGGCTCCTTCCCCAGTGTGAACAAAATAGGAAAAGTGATTAAAGTTCACTCAGTACTGGACGGCAGGAGGCAACTGCTCTGGTATCTTCAGCTGAGGGAGAGGGCGAGAGGGCTCTTTAATAAGACTTGTGAGGCTTCTTTGAAGAAAAGAAGGAGAGCTCATAGGGCCTATAGATGCCTACGCTAACATTCATTCATTTCCGGTACTTCATATGGCCTCTTTGACACATTGTAATATTGTCATCCCCTTCATTAAAATGTTCATTATGAAAGGGGAAAGAGAGAAAATGTAACTGTTAACTGGAGTCAAGGGTCAGCAAGTTCTGCTGTGAGCAAAAGACTCGGAGCTGCCTTGCATAATAGCAGCACTTCTGGGGCAGACACGAAAGACTGACAGAAAATGAAAATATGGACCTTACAAATTGTCCTGTCTTGTGATGGATGGGAGTCTTGAGCGTCCTGACAAGTCTTGAAAAGCTGAAGTGGCTAGCAGATCTTCCCAGATCCTGCCTTTTGGCTTTTCCCCTCTGCCTCTGTCTCTTTTTCTGTTTCTCCCTGTTTTAAGTTGTGCAATCAGTATTCACACATTCTTATAACTAATAGGATTAGAGGCGTTGCAAAGGGATTTGAACAAGATAATTAGTTTACTGCTTAGCCCACAATATAACAGGCAAAACCCCTCTGAGAAGAGGCGGACAAAATGGGTCAGAAAATGTGTGGGAAATGAGGGAAGGCCTCTCAAACAGGGCTTCAATCAGCTACACCATTATGAAAAGGATCCTGGAGTATTCATTCATTGCTACAGACTGTTGACTTTTTTGGCTTGGCCACCAGAGGTGTCAAGGAAAGAGACCCAGCTGAGCAGTGGGAAGTGTTGCTGAATATGAAGGAGCATGTTTGAAGTGCTTAAGTGCAATTTAAGGTTCTTTGCCATCATGCCACATAGAGCAACTCTAGAAAAGTGAGGCAGCCTCTAGCAGTTTACAAAGTTGAGGCTGTAAAAGCAAAAAAGCAAAGCTTCTTGTAAACCTCGGGGTGGATAACATCTCAGAAACAGGGAACTGAAATATTGAATAAAAAAACTTAATTTTAGATTTAGTGTTATATTTGAACATCTATCTAGGAATTATCTGAAACATAAATTTTCTAGCAGTGCATTTAAGAATTCCATTTAAATATATTTTTTCTAGTTTTAAGATGTGCCAGACAGAAAAAGCCCCCACATGCAGTCCCCCGCTGCCCCCACCCGGTGATACTAGTATGGCGCATGAGTTACTAAGTGATGGTATTTGGTTTCCAAAGGANNNGAAATGCCTCAAAGTTCCTTCCTTTTTTTTTTTTTTTTTTTCCCTGTGAAACTTGTATGAACCACCAGCATGATCAAAGCTGCCAGAAGTTGTTAGAAGACACGTCGACTTGGGCTTGCCTGTGTATGATAACTTAGAGGTGCCTCCTCTCCAGTGGAAGAAACAGCAGGAGCTTCTCTAATGAACTGTCCAGCAGCTCTATTTTGCAGTGTATATACAACTAGAGGTGAGAAAAGGTTAATCCATAGGGGAACTAGTTAGAAAACCAAAGCAAAAAATACCAGGGAGCTGTATGACCAAAATTCAACTTGAAGATGGTTGCTGACACATTTGGTTTCTTTTAATGAAACTCTTCTTTCAATCTGTTGCTTTTTGTGTCAGCTTGTAAGTTTTAACATACTTCAGCTGTGGTGCACTGAACATGCAATACAGAACAATGCGGAATGTCATGTTGCCTGCAGCAAATTGACTTCCTATTCATTTTAAATACCTATATCTTATTTCTAATGGAGATTAGATTCCTAATCTTGAGATTAGTCTCAGTTTTATTTCAGCATGGGGATTTATTATTATAATCTTTATCTGTTCATAAATGTAAGGAAGACAAAAGACATTAAGTATTAGACATGTACCTACCTGACAGTAATGTGAAATCCTTATAGTGTAATCCTGGCTGTTGTGATTTTCATGGTTAAGCACATTTACACAGAGATTTATCCTGATTTTATTTAAATTAAAAAAAAAAAAGTCAGTTTCTCTTTGTTGTTCAAATGCTTTTTCTATATTTCTTTGTTCAGCTTTGTTCAACAACTGCAAGCTAATGTGTCCTCTCTGCCTCAACTGGGAATCTCTATGTTGCTTATTATTGTATGTATGGAGAAGGAAATCATGCATATTAAAAATATTGTGGAAAACAGACACTGGGAGATGTTTTTTGGTTCTTCAGGACAGGCGTTGTACCATAAATACGTTTGTTTTCATAGGTGGATGGTAATTTCTCATTGGATGTGAATGTCCCTAATTAAAAAAGTAGAATCAAAACCAGAAAACCCAACAAGCAGAAAGTGGTATAAGTATGCAGAAGTCTATAAAGGACTTTTCCTGATCTGTATAAAAATATGTGTTAATCAGTATTATAAACAATAAATCTGTATAATGAAATTTCATAAATTAAAGGAAAGGAAGAAACAAATGCAGGAGAATAAAATACATATCCTAAAGTTCATCAGAACATTTATTTTTGAGCTTAGACTTAACACCTGAATAAAATCATATCATCAACACAGAGATTTCATTTTGTATGTTTTGAATGCTGGCTTTTGTCTGATAAGTCCTGTTCCTTAAAGGTCTATTTATTTCCTAAAGGTTCTTTAAGTTCTATTTACAATAGGGTTATATAATATCTTTTCTCAAGTCCATATTTCTATATGATCTTTTATGTTTGTTTAAACTGTTCAATTAATACAGCTCATCAAAGCAGTTCTGGATATATTTTCCATTCAGATATTTATGTAAAACATAGCAGTGAGGAAACTTTGGCTTATTTTCATTTTTTATAGATATGGATGGGAAGATGGTTAACAGAGGGCGAAGGAGATATGGAAGAGAAACTGAAAAAAAAAAGTACTGCTGATCCAGAGCTTAATTTGATATTCTGTATCCCTACTAAATGCTGAATTTGATATTTTCATTTTCACAGATTGCAGACCTTTCATTCTCACCCACGGTCTAGTTAAAATTGATATTAAGGGAAAATATTTAAATTTTTTTTTCCGTTTTTGGAGCAAATGTTTGTAGACATATCCTCATGATACCTTGGCTCCTTTGATGGTTTTGGTGTATTTTTAATTTACATATGTGAAGGAGTCAGTAGCACTGCAGTTCAGCTCTCAGACTTACTCCATTTCAAGTCAGGGATGAATCCTTATCTGTTTACTTTTCCAGAGTATATGTTAACTGCTTTTGATTCGTCCTCAGAATGCTGTTCTCGATAGCACAGTTCCTGTGTTATTCTACAGGGATGAAGACCTGACACATAATTTCGAAGTGTAGTATTATGTTGAATGGTCAGTCTTCCTGAAATACTGACCTTCCACCCAAAAGCTTTCATCTACCTGGCCACTGGAAGAGATTTCCATCTCTGATGAAAATCCTTTGAACTCATAAGGAGTGCTAGGGAGAAGCATGTGAGACTTTGTAGTTTCAAAATTATTTTTTTACAGGGGTAACTGAGAACTTGGCAAGATTCACCCCCATTCCTCAAAGAAAAACCCCAGACCAGTACCAAACCCCTGAATTCTGTTAAATATGGAAGATAATTAGATTAAGGACTTACATGGTCCAGTTGTCTGAAATACTAGTTTTGGTGTCACAATAATTCATTATGGGGCATGATGACAGTGTATAGATGGATTACAGAAAAAATGTCCTTATTTTTCTTGTTCAGTTTCACTGTCTGAGGAGAATTTTTTCTTCTTTCATGCATACTTAAATTAGGGAAGCCTATAACTTAAATGTGTTCACTGCTGGTATTCTGTAAGTAGTTTGTGATTCAAAGGTATATTTTGTCATGTGCTTAACACTAAACTTGTGAGCAGTTACAATGAATTTAATGGGATTTAAGCACATACTGTACATGCTTCAGTGCTCTCCTGAATTGGGGTGAGATTATTTGTATGTTTGTGGTTAATAAGAGCTGTGTTCAAGTGACTTAGTGTAATTTTCCATCCTGTGTCTTTGAAGGTGCCTATACAATTCATATTGTCACAGGTCATCTTAAAATGTGTAACAGCTTTACATTTAGCTGATAATTAGGATCTTTGAAGAGTAATGCTTTCATTATTTTCAGAATTAGTGGGGATGAGAAGCATTCCCTAAGTAAACTTCATTCCTAACCTATGAAAATTAGGATGGTTGTTGATTTAAAAAAAACCAAAAACACAAAACTGGTAAGCAAAACAAAATTAAAACCAAAACAATAACAAAAAAAAAAAAAAAAAAAAAAAAAAAAAAAAAAAAAAAAAAAAAAAAAACAAAAAAAAAAAAAAAAAAAAAAAAAAAAAAAAAAACCAAAAAAACCCAAAAAACCTAAAACAAACAAACAAACAAACAAAAAAACCAAAAAAAACCTTCGAACCCAACACACAACCAAAACAAAAACCCCGAAAAAACCAACAACCCACCCAACCAAAACAACCAAAAAAACCCAGGCAAACCAAAACCGCAAAACCTAGACATAATCATTTGAGAGTTTGGAGTTTTGTGTTGGAGATTTTTGAGTTTGGGGCTTAAGTACACCCTGGTTTTGTGAGTGAAGAATGAGAGAGAGAGGATTGGCTCAGGTGTGTCTGAAGGGCAGGGAAAGATGTGCAATAAGTGGTTTTGCTCCCACTGTTGGAACACGTGTTCATTGAAAATAGTTTCACTTGTAAATAGCACAGCAAAACCTGACCTCAAACTTTTCTGCCTCTTTCCAAGACACATTGAAGAAAAAGTTTCTTCAAAGGCATAGATACTGTTAACCATCTTTCTCTTAAATCGCTTTAAACACATGGGATAGATAATTCAAACAGAGTTGTGACTGGCCTGAATTTACTATAAACTTGGTTTTAAATTAGGGAAATCAAGTTGTGTGTTTCTCGTGCAATGGTTAGGAATCGAAGCAGGAAATCATGCTGACAAATGAAGTGAATGGGAACAGGAGACAGCGTTACTTTGTGATTTAATACATTGTCCTAAATATGTTAGATGTATAACTGTATAGAAATTTTAGCTCTTTACTGCCATAAGGCTGTGACTTAAATAATATATCTTCAATAATTCCACAGTATTTTGATTCATAAAAGTTGAGTAGATTGGAAGGAGCTTAAAAAATGCATTTTAGTAGGCTTTTTGACAGATGTGATTTAAAAGCTTAAAGAAGGCAATGCACCTGTCACTTTTAATTGCAGAAAGCTTTCCATCTATTAACTTTATTTTGCCAGAGCCTTCTAATGAAAAAGTTCCAGTATCTAATTTAATTTAATTTTCATTGGGTTTGCCAGAAGAGCAATTAATTTTTAGAACTTCCAACTATGAAGCTGTGCTTCAGAAAGCAGTCTCTCTGTCTTACATAACATTGTTTCATCGTATGCGTGTCATACCTTAGGAACATCTTGATATCCTTGAAGAAATGTGGCAGTGAAATGTAGACATATTGTCTGTAGCACTAGGTAGGGTTTACAAATACAAATGTTTGTATGATTGGGTTATTCCTATCCATCATTAGATTGCATCTCTCTGGAGCTGTAAGTACATCTGTGCTTGGCAGGCTTATGTTATCACTGATGCATATGGGGACCATGTGTCAGTCTTCCAACAAAGATATATAGCCTTGTGTAGGTGCGGGATTGGATATGCTTGTGTTTCAGCCTCTAAATCAATTTCTGGGACCTTTGCTACAGATGTTTGACGCTGCAGGTCTGTAAAAAGTGTATACTGTAACATGAACTGAAACAGAAGAATAAGCATGAGAAGGAGTCAGCCATATGGCAATAAAGAGCAAGTGCAGTGGAGCCTATGAAGAAGCAAATTCTCACACCTTCTCAGCTATGTGTAAATATCATTTAAATTCAATCACCTCAGAGCTCACAGCCAGTCCTGTTCTAAGAGGAGATCTATTCATACTCAGTCAAAAGAGTGAGTACAGATGCTCCTGCTGTTGCAAGATGCATGTCCTAGGATTTTTGAGCTGGTGGAAGTCTTCCTGAATTCCCTGGAAGTACAAACTGATTCGCACTGAATGCTTTAGCAAAAATCCTGGCTATGTAGTGCTGAGGTGCTGATCTGTTTAGTGGCTATTATTGATACAGGCACAATGCCATGTGTTCTTGTATTTAGCTTCATTTCTTAAATCCCTTTTAAACATCTATGCTTCAAACAAAATTCAGTTAATCTAAGTATTTAAACATTTTATAGTATATTTCTGAATTAGTCCTTAAGCAAAAGGGAAGCTTATGCATTGTTTGCTGGGTTTTTTGGGGGGCTTTTTTAAAGTAAATTTAATAGTCTCTTGTTCCATTACCATAACAGTTCCCAGTGTGTATGTGGTCACTTGGACCTCTCTTTTCTGAAGCTGCCCATTGACTTGCTGCAGGAGTGTGTAGTATCTTGTGAATGGAAACATTAGTGCCACCCTTGCTCATCCTGAGTGTGCTGTGCTCTCATTTGATTGCAATTGCTTAACTCTCATCCCCCTCATCCAACAGCCTTGTGTGCCCTCACATGGCAAAACACAACACCCATCCTCCTGGATGAAAGAACCCTCAGACAACAACGAAAAAACCACCACATCCCCCACACAATCCCTCTTTACCCTAATTATTAGGGCTTCTCAGTGGGATTTTCTGGATAGTTACTTGAGGCAAAGCTCCATCAGCTACTTAGGAGTGTATGGATATTGGTTGAAGGGAAAGAATTTAGCAAATTGGAAAAAAAAGGCTTGAAAACATACAGATGGAGGAAAAACATCTGAAAGGAATGAAGATAGGGTTTTAAAGTGTAATTAAGAGCAGCTACTTTTTGATGCTGTCAGTGGAAAGTGCAGTCCTGGAACAGAAAATCAGCTTTGTAGACTTCAAGCTTAAAAAAAGGTCTGAATGGAAATTAGTTCTAGTGAAAGCTGCTGAACCTTTTCGCAAGTTTGAGGGGAAAAAGGGGATAAATATTTCAGAAGTAGCAATAAAATTTCAGCTTTTCTAGGAAAAATACTAAATTAGATTTTGCATTGATTATTTTTTCCTAGGACCTTTTAATATAATTTACCTACTGGTATTGTGGCAAAAGCATACAGACAGGACTATTAAGAAAAAATGGGATTTTTCACATTCTTGAAATGTTGAATGGGAGCACTCTGCTTCAGTTTTTAACCATAGTTTCTCGTTTTAAGATTAAGAAATTAGTTGTGATTAATTCTTTCTGGAATGGCAAATTTTCTTTCTATCACTTACATATATTTTTACCATTTTTACAAGAATTTTAAATTCTAAAGGGCCCCTGAATCCAGCTAGGATGCACTCTTCTTGTTTTACAGACCAGTTGTACTGCCTCTGCTGTATTCTCGGCTCCTTTTATTAGAGGAAAATACCTCTTGAAATTCTGATATGGCACTGAAAGGGAAAAAATTGTGGTGACAGAAGTTTGGGGAAAGAGACTGGACCAATCACAGAAAGAGAAGGCAGGCTCAAGAAGAAAGGAAAACCTGGAGCCCTTGGACAGAAGAAACTTGAGACTTGACATTTCTGGGATGCACAGCTAGAGTATTAAAGCAATTCAGTCCTGGTCAGTGGGAATTTTTACTTCCAGAGTACCTGAATATATGTACCAGTAATTGCCCTGAAGTTTCTCAACAATTTCTTTTTTTCTCCTAAGAGCTTTAATTGACCAGCACATATATAGCACACAAGAAATAGAATAAACAAAAAAAATCCAGTCATTCCATTATTCAAATAATTGAGCTTGTTAATACTCTTTTACAGTTCATTGTCAGTGAAGTGGAGGATAATACAAATATACATTTCTTGTCCTTTCCACTTACAGTTTTCTTAGAGAAAAGCCTAAAAGTTTAAAGCTAGTTTTCTTATTAAAAAGCCTAGTTCTTTGGTCCAGAAGCCTGGTGGTGCTAGTCACTGTATGCTGTTACACAGAAAAAGAAAAATGCCAACAAACCAGCACCCAATAAAACAAAAAAAAATTCTGTGAAAGATATTGCAGTCTAAGAAATGACACATGGGTGTAAGCACATGGGTATAACCAGAAAAAAAAGTCATGTAAAATTGATCATCTTGATAAGCAGCAATGATTGTAGCTTACCAGTTGCCAGTATTTTAAAATCATCCATGGTAATCCTTTTAATAATTTGCTTTGGTGTCTTTCACTGTTTTAGCATAGTTTTTGGTACTGACAGGCAACAGCCTTAAGGCTTGAAGCATCTGTGCTTCATATATATTATGCACCTACAGATATCATATAAAGCTAAGACTGTACAATAAATCTGTCTTATCAAGCAGTCAGTCCATCTCAAGAGACAATCCCCAAATTACATCATTCAACTCAAATGAAGGAAGAGTGAGCACAGTGCTATTCAACATTAATGGTGTGCGAGATCTTTTCTAGTTTACTCTCCAAATTTTTCCCTGTCCCCTGACAAATTGTTCAAGGTTAGTTTTACTGTTAGGAAACACTTGAACTACTCAGGTTATTATCAGAGTAAAAGTTTGGAGCTATACTTCATGAAAAATGTCAGTGTCCTGGGATGTAATTATTACTTGTCTGTATTGGAAATCCAGCTCTGCATAATGGGGGTTGGATCAGGAGTCTGCTTAGCTCTGTTTTGAAGAAACAGAAATTGCCACAGCATGCTGAGTGATATTTCAGAAGACAATATACAGAGTTGTAGGCTGTGTAGTGAAACTAGACAATGTACCAGACAACCTTTCAATCAGTTCCTGAAAGTGCTTACAGTTTCAATTCCAAAGCAGGTGAAACAATATTAAATATTAAAGACATGTTGACAGCTGCAAACTTATTCTTAAAAAGAAGTTTTGTTACAGGGAAAAGTAGTGATAGATTTTTCAGATACTGTTGAAGAGGTCTTTTGGAAAATTAAATATGCCATCTCATCTATTCTTAATGTGAGCAGATCCCCAGTCAAGCCAAATGGATGTTTCAGCCATGCATATGCTGAGTGTCTAACGTACCATAGGAAGGGAAAGTTACCTGGCAGAATCTTGTTTTATTCTTTTAAAGTTCTTAACTTATAGTGCATGTCAAGTGTAATAGTTGATTAAAAATTAATCACCAAATCACCTATCAGAGACTAGTAAAATAAAAATAGCAGAATCTTCACCCTTTCTCTACATAGAAACACTCTTTTGTGGCCGTGTATGAAAAAATGACACATTAAGATTAAAGTTATTTTTTATTTTTCCTTCATTTCCAACCTGGTTAAAGAAAAAGGAGTGAAAAATCCATGAACAAAACCCATATCTAACTTAAACCTCCCCTGGCACAGTTGGAGACCATTTCCTCTTGTCCTGTCACTTGCAGGACACTTGCTGATCCCCACCTGTCCACAACCTCCTTTGAGACAATTGTAGAGAGCAATAAGGTTTTCCCTGAGCCTCTTTTTCACCAGGCTAAACACCCCCATCTCCCTCAGCTGCTGCTCATCAGACTTGTGCTCCAGACCCTTCAGCACCTCCATTGCTCTTTGAACATGCTCCAGCCCCTCCAGTGTCCTGCTTGTGGTGCACGGCCCAGAACTGGACTCAGCCTCACCATATGGAAATGCATCCATATGGGTAAAAGTCATTTTCCACTCTGCAAACTCCGAGTAGGGCTGTAGGTCAAGGATACCCTCACACATCACAGCTGTGCTGCTGCCTTGGGCCCTATTAGGGAATGATGGTGCTATTAGGGATGCATGATAACCAGCAGTCAGTAAAATGTCACTCAGTGCCTTCCTTCAGCTTGACCAATTTGAGACTGTAGGGAGAACAAAGAATTGTCAAGTTTTTTCTTTGGGAGGTGAGGGGTATCCTTAAGAGCTTCAAGTTTTTCTATGAAAAGGATTAAGCCAAAGCCAAATTTGAAGTAGCATTGCAATTCTCTCTGAAACTGTGGGTGGTCCTTTCCTCTTTAGGAGCTACAACATGTAATTTCCTTTCTTGTTTTGTTTTGGGGTTTTTGTAGTCTAAACAAAAGAGAATTATATATTAATTTAGTGGCACAGACTATTAAAGAATGCTTTCCTTTTCAAAAATAATTTCTAAGACTCCAATAAAATACATGTGTGGTCCTAATACTCCTATTTTATTGCACAATTAGCAATTGCCCTGCTAGGCCACTCTGGAACAATAGAGAATAAACAGTGAATCTCCTTAAGCATTTATTTTCAGTAGTATCAGAGCATACAAATTGATTTAAGTACACTTTTGGAGACACTGTAGAGTGGAATTGATTTTGCAGCCCAAGGGTTAACTTTTCTGCCAAGACTGAGATTGGAGGTTTTGGCTTAGTCCATATTCAAAATGTATTCCTATTAAAAAGTAAAAAGCCTAGTAATTGTACTCTGTGCTATTTAGAGTCTGCAGAAATCATCAATTACTTATACTAAAAGTTATAAATAAGTTGTGTATTAAATTGCATGGGTATGAAGAGTCAGGCTGGTTCTCAAACAAAAGAAAAAAGATTGCCACTAATTATCAGAATTTAAATTTTGGATGACTTATACTTAATGTTAAGGTTGAAGGTACTGATAAACTCTGGAGACTACCAGGCTATCAGTAATACTGTTGTGTACTGCATTACTTTTTCTCTTTTGCTCTGTATGTTCGATACTTATACGTAAATGATCTCTCTTCTTTAACAAAAAATACATGAAGTGGATTAAAAGATCTGCTGCTTAAATAATGCAGATAATAGTATGCCAAAAGCTATAATAAGAAGTACATTTTGATTCCATAACAGATTTATAAATGGATGACATTTAAAAAACCTCAAGCATTAAGAAGAAAGAAGCATGAATGATATAATCAAAAGTGCTATCATTAAAATATGAGAGATGAAAGTGGGCAGGGAAATTCAGTCTGAATATTCTCAGAAAAAAACCTTCATTCCTTACCATGAGAATTGCTGTGACTCTAATCATTCAGTCTGCATTGCAGTGATGGTTGCCCTGTGTTGTGAAATGTGAAATATTCACTTGGGCAATGTAGCTCACCATGGCCCAGGGAGTGATCCTGCTTTAGCGTGAGAATAGGTTGTGTGCCTACTACGTGCAGCATCTGAATCTTGAGGGAGTCAACAGAGCAAATGGAAATTAGTGATGCAGAGAGAACCTGAAATTCTGTTGTCTAAATCTTTCTCAACAGCTTTGTGCTCCTCAGCACAGTACTGATCCATGGTACTGCTGACACGTACTGCCTTGGTTTCCCCATCTGTAAAAGGAGGTTAATAGTAGCTTTCTCATACATGAAATTTTAATCCTCCTGTGGGAAGCAGCAGCAATAATGATTTACAGAACTAATGTTTGAAATTATAATTTATAGGTTTTATCTTCATAAGGGGATATATATATGCCTTAGAGACCTATTAGCTACTGCTGGTATTATTTGACTTCTTTTGTATCTTCAATATGAAGAGAAATAGCTGCAGTGATTGTTTTACTAAAGAACAAAAGGAAAAAAAAAACATTGAAATTAGTAGGAAGCTAACTAGTTTATTTCACAGTGAAAGAATAATGGTACAGCAGAGTTGTTGGTTGTTTGATTTTGTTTCTTTGTTTGTTTTACTTTCTCAGAATAAGAGTTTAGACTGAATTTTTAAGTATATCTTTTTAAACATTTCCTTGTTCCATCATAATTGATCTTTAGATCTGCCAGAAAGCTATACTTACTAAAAGCACATGACAAGCCATTTGGGTATAAGATTATCTTTATGAATAAGTGATGCCATACTGTAACTTGTTATACAGTAACTGTATAAAGTTAAAGCCAAGCATATGTCAGTATTCTAACAATTAACTGGCTAAGCCTCGCTTCACTGATGGGAAAGGTACTCAGTTGTTTGCATATATTATTGTATTTGCTGAACATGGGATAAAAAAATGTTGTGTTATAATTAAAACTTTTTTTTTGTTTGTTTAGTAAGCTCATGTTACAATATGATATATTGCTGCCTTGATGGCATTCCTAATAGACTTCAGTAGCTNTATAATTAAAACATTTTTTTTTGTTTAGTAAGCTCATGTTACAATATGATATATATGCCTTGATGGCATTCCTAATAGGCTTCAGTAGCTCCAGTTCACTTGAGCTACTAATTTAAAGGAGCTGTCTCTCCAGGATACTCCTCCTGCATTAACACCACAGTGTTCAGTAACATCTGTATTCTTGATGACTTTGAGCTTTGTTTTGATTTTCATTACATAGTTTTGAAAATAATTTTTGTACTTACATACTTTATCCTAATACAATAAAACTTGGGGTTGTCAAAGCAGGCCTCTGTAGCATTCAGAAAAGGTATTAGATCAAATTCCTAGTCATGATGGAACTTTGTAGTTTAGGAGTATGGTTGTATAGTGATAAGTTTCACGAGCAGAAAAAACCCCATTGGATCAGAACTTTTCCATGTTAACGCAAGACACCTAATACAGACACTTAATATAGAAAAAAGTATTTATTCAAATTTTGAAAGTAGAAAACAGGCATTTTATGAGTGAAATCCAAGCCAGAGATCAATTGAAACATGAAAAATCTACTTCGGCGTTTCATTCTCTCCTCTTTGCATTGGAAAGCCCATGGCTATGGCAGCTTTTGCAAACAGAGGCAGCTGCCAGTGTTCATGATAACATGAAATAACCTTTTGCTATACTTCTCTGGAGACATTTCGAGACACACTTAAAACTTGGGGCTGTGGCTGCCTTGCTGTCATGTTGCAGCATGTTTGCACCTTCCATATCTCAGATTTTACTGCTGGTGTTTTCAGTGCCTCCCAGTGAGGCAGAGTACTGAGATCAAAGCCAGGGGAATAAATAATAGCTCTGGAATAGCTTTGAGGTTTTAGATGATGTGCTTCATTAATGTGATTGTGACTAGAGAAGTATCTCAGACCATGCAAGACCTCACAGATATCTTAATGATGCCCAGGATCCAGCGAGCAGCCTATGCCAGAGAATGTTCCACAGGCTCTTCCTGCAAGGAGCTTTTTAGTGAATGGGTAGTGCATGTCTTCTCTCTGCCACCTGTGTTTTTTAAGGTGTACTCAAATAGAGAAGTATTGTAGGAATACTTAACAGTACTGAAGGCAAAGCCAATCATAATAAAAACAGTTGGAATGGACATGACCGTTTAATATTCATAAATAAGTTATTTGGTTAGTTTTACTATTTTAGGATAAATGTCTAATTGATACTTAATGTTCCGAAAAAAAATTGTTACTTGTTACATCAAAATAATCTTATTGACCTAGGTGATAATTGTAGGTCCCTTTCAACTGAATTATCCTATTCTAAAATATGTTGTTTGTTTTTTTCACCATCTTTGTATTCCAAGTGAAATCCCCCATGTCCAAATTCATGCATTTGATTTTCAGTCAAATAATTTAAATAATTCTCATTCTTTTTATTTCTTTGAATGCCCCATAGTCTCATTATCTATGAGACTTTACCACTGTATACATGGAGGATTTCATGCAAAATATAGCTACCTAATGTTAAAACTGTTGCTCTCCAGTAAGAGAAAAGTACTTAACAAGGCTTACTTCATTCATGTCACTCATATGTAAATAATTATCAGGATGCCAGTCATGAAATAGCCGCTTTCTGAGATGTTTTTTATAAACTGGCATAAATAAACTGGTAAGCATTCAGTACTTAGTTGGGCTGAGTATTTCTGCCTTTTCCTTTAAAAATCAGGACATGTTACTCATTCCCAGTACTCAGTATTTTGTGAAGTACAGAATGGCAGTATAGATTTATGATATCACTGGTCAGACACAGAGGGAGGTTAAACCATAGAGGAAAATAAAATTACAAGTAATTAAATTTACAAGCAGGTTTGCCATCTTCAAAAGATTTAGTGTTTCAGAATGAACAATGATTTAGCCACACAACAAAACTGTGATGCAGCCTTAGCAGTTTATGATATAGATATTTTATGTGATGTTTCAGTTTATATAATTAAAAAATGAGCACTCCTTTTAAAGGGTATATAGGATATTCAGCTGAGAACCATACATGGTAAGTGATAAAATAACTGCAATGCAGTACTGTTTGCATTTTTTAAGAGCTGAAACATTCCATCAGGATCATTAATTTCAGGTTATCGCAGGGCTTTATCTTCAGATAGGAAAGCAATACTCTATATATCTCCTTTTTTTTTTTTTTTTTTTTTTTTT
>VXBB01002446.1:387434-411205 GCA_013399915.1 Illadopsis cleaveri
TTTTTTTTTTCCTGAGAACAGGTTAGTATTTTCTATTTGTGTGAATTTCAGATGTTCACACGACCCTAAGTTGTGAGGGTTTTTTCCCTGCTCCAAATTAAACCCCTGATCCAACTTAAATCTTTAGTCTTTGGAAATCAGTTTAAAAGCTGAAGCATATGTGCTTATCAGAATCCATTGCATGTAAATTGCCTTTATACAGTGTGTTTAAAAATATATTATATTTTACATAATCACAGTAATTGCAGAACTTACTTCATCATGAATCTTAGATAATCTATAGTTGTTCTTCTGTTTTTATTGATGAGTTTGAATACTTGGGTAGACTGTGTTAATATAAAAAGTAATTATTTAGATGCAGCGTATTTAGTCCTCTAGAAAGTCGCACCTGACCTTCAAAAAGAGAAAAAAATAGTATGCAAGTTTTTCAAAATGTTGCTGTAGTTGGGCAGAAATTCAGAAGTCTTTGTGCATTCTCCACTGTGTATCTTCACTTATAGTGGGATTCAGCTTTGTTTGCTGTAAGGATTTGGTTTTCTGTTTTTACATTTGAGAGGATGGGGTTGTGGCCAGAATATTAAAACTCAGAAGAATGCTTGACGTATATACATATATACATCTTAAATTTATCTGAAACAATCTGCTGTACCCAGGTGGGTTTGTGCATCTAGAGCAGCAGTGATGCTCATTTGTGTCTCCTCTAAAAAGTCTCTGTTAGCTGCTGCCAGTCAAACTCACCCAAGTGGCTTTTGGTGCCAGTCTGCTATTTAACCCCTGAACTGCCTTTTAACTTGAGGAAACAAACCTGAGAGTTGTCCTTAAGAACATCTCACATTCAGAGACTGAAGATACACCTGGCCCTGAGCACAGGTTTGCTGATGCTGGAGAAAGAAGGAGCAGTGGAAGACAAGGAATGAAGGTGCTCTGCCCACCACTTAATGACATAAATGAAGTTCACAAAGTTGCACTAAGGAATTTTCTTGAAAGGTCAATGTCTATGGTACTCCCCTTCAGACTTTTGGAGTATCTCTCTCTAGGAATTATATAATAGAGTCAAGAACAATTTAGTTGAAAGAGGCCTTTATGACAGCTAGCATCTGCATAAAGATGAATTTGTCAAAACATCTCACTAGATCATTGTGCAATATTTAAAGAAAGAAAATCTCAGGTAGCCTTGGCTTTTTCAATCTAGCTGTATTTTTTAATCAATTCTGCTGTTCCAGAGGTATTCTGGATTTTAATTTTTTAACCTTACATTAAAATCCAGAATACCTCTGGATATCCGGGCTGTAATATTAATGGAGAAAAAGTTGTTCCAATGAAAATGTCTTGGTCAGATTGACACTGTCTAATGTGAACCAGGTTCATGCCTTTTTTTTAGAAAAATACAGATCTCTTCTTATAAAAGTAGGATGCTTGGTTGTATCTTGGCTTAAATATTATTGAAATACTTAGAGATTCTTTCATTTTAGGGGTATCTATTGCCATCATAGAGCCTCTTTTCAAAGATTGCCTATTTTTGAAATGGAAGATGACGTCTACATAGTTATACATGCAGCAATACAATGACCATCAGGCTGAAAAGGAGTTTTGCACCTTTCTTCACAACAGAATATAAGTTGTAAAGTCAAATCAATGTAATTTAATGACATACAAAATTGGCTGCTTTTATCTGCAAAATAGATTTTTGCCCCATTTCCTTTGAAAGTCACAATGCACCTTGTGCTGCTTGTGGCCTTTTTTTTTTGAGCAATCTAAGAATTGTGGTGGAATGGGTTTAAAGATCAATAAAAAAGACCACACACGGCTTCTGAATTGTGAAATGTAGGTGTAATTTATGCAAGAAGAAAAAGCTGAATGTTTGTTTAAGCCTCTCAAGGTTTTTATAAGGAAACCTTTTTACACGGAGGAGATGAAAACTTGAAGCATCAATAAATAATTACTAAAATTTTTCCTGCTGTAAGAAAAATCATATTTTTTTATCAGAAGTGGAATTTAGCAGTGTAGAAATGAACTTCCACTTTTGTTACAGAAACTGGTCTGTAGCAGTGTGCATTTTCAAAGTTTTGTGTGTTTTTGTTATTTGTTCATAATGGTTNCTTCGTTTTATGCTGGTCGAAGAGCCATAGCTAGCCGGTGAAGCAGCTCAGGACACCAACACTGGTCCAATTTTCCCAAACCAGCTGATGCATTGCAAAAAAATTACTTTTGGAAAACAACATTTGCCAACCTTACTTAGGTCTCCCATGTTTCAATGTATGCTTTAAGCAATGCCTTGTTCAGCAAGGTTGGGAACCTTTGCAGTCAAGTAGTTTACTTTTGAAATGAGCTAAAATTACTAGGGAACACTATACTTCAGTCTACTTGAGCTTGTGCTACACAGAAATGGTGTTGACTGTGCCAACCCAGCAGTAAATCTAGCATGCAATTAGTTAGTCTGCTGTCTTTTGCATTTGCATACACACAGACATACCTGTGCACACAGACAGCCTCAGTGCATTGTCTGTTGAGGAACCTGCAGTAGCTGAACAGTAGCTGTCACTTGTTAAGTCCTTGAGTTTGTGCCAAAATCTCCCATGGAAACAAATATTTTGACCATTGAAATTTTCTGTTACATTTTTAAAAATAATTTACATTTGGCCTCAGTATTGTTCATCTTTCACTTTTTTTAATTATATAGAATGATGAATGATGATACTCTATCAAATGGCATGAAAAGCTTAATGCACCATTGCCCATTATCTCCTGTAGTATATATTTATGAGCACGGCAGTGGCTTACACAGATATATACATATATCTGTGTTATAAACTAATCATTGATCATGATAAGAATCACTACTGCTCGCTTAGCCACTTCACACACACTTTTTATATAGGTAAAATGTATTAGGCAATTAAACAGAAGTGTAAATATAGATATTTGCATTTATGCTTATAAGGGAATTTTTGTCCAAGGAGGTAGGCTGTTAAATCATGTTACCGTAACAAATGCTGAAGGCTGCTTTTTCATTCATTGCCTCTGAATTTATTGTCAGAGCAGTGCAGTCATATCCCATTTCCAGATTACTTTGGTGGCTTGAAAATTAAATCACAGCTCACAAATTCTCTTTTTTCACACACAATTAATAATACTAAAATTGGGTCTAGTTTTAAGTATACTTTGCAAAATATTGTAGTGCAATTAGGTGCATGAACTATGAAAAATTTAGTAAATAGGAAGTGATTTTCCATAAATTAACAATGAATTGGATAAAACAAAATTGCTGTCAATGTATGTGGAATTTTTTTCAAAATAATTACATTGATATAAATCTTGTTAAAGTTGAGCAGCATGGGGTTTTAAAACATCCTCAAATTATTTTTTGCAAGTTCATAAATCTGAAAGGAATCTTCAGGAGCGATTGCTCAGAACTGGAAATATGAGCTTATGCTAGATTATGTTTTAGAGAAAGAATATATCAAAAGCATGACTTTTTATGTCTAATCAACTACATTATTCTTGCTTGTTCACTTTGAGCTAGATTTCTTATTTCTGTTCACAGTTTTGCAATGTTTCTCTAAAAATTCTCTCAGAAAAAGGTCCTCTAAAGATGTCTCTAAAGGTGAAGATAGAGAAACTTTGCTGCTGTTAGGAGATGGATTGTATTTGGTGTGCTTTTAGAGTGAAGATCCTGGATTGGTTTTAGAAAAATGAAATCTAGTTAGCCACAAGAAAACTGCTGTGCAAATGGACTTAAAATCCCTCTGTAGAGACACCTGTACGCATCTGATTTGTTTGTACATATTCGTTCAGATGCTCAAGAAAGCTTCTTCATGTAATTTTGTCATCCTTATTGTGTATAGATAGGTGCATCTTGGAAGGCTTCCAATCGAAGATCTGATTTCATAATTTTAATACATCAAGGTACACAGGCCCCCTTTCAAGACTTCAAACATTGATGTACCTTGTGTGATAGGCGCATTTGGTCCAGGGTAGGAAACTATTGTCTGAGGCGAAACCTCCAACTGCATGTGGTATAGATACAGCAATAAAGACTTTAATGTATTGGTCATCTCACTGCATCATTGTTAATAATGCACAGCATAAAGGGAAGGTTCTGGATCGTAGTTTGCTTTTGTTTTTTTCTGTCTCTTCTGCTATTGTCTTCAGTTTTCTAGATTTTATTTCCAGTATTGACCTGCAAAGGATAAAATTGTTTCTAGATTTCAGAAAAAATAAAGGGCTGTTTATTCATACTGATAGCAAAAAACCACTACTGGACAATAATTTTTAAAGCATTCTAATAATATTTCTCTTTCATAAAATATAATAATTTCAGATAGTGTGGTACAAGTGATCGTAAAGGGATTTTGGCGAGGAATATTAGATATCTGCTGTACAATGTATTTTAATTCCTTCTTTTAAAATATGTGATGCTTGATACTGAAACAAAAATCAGACACATATTGATCTGAGATATTACTCAGCTTCATCATTGTTTCTAAATAGCTCACTATTTGTTCTTTTTGCTGGATTTCAGTCTTCCTTACATAAAGCTGAACATACTATCAAATGTGGATTTGGAATGGTTGAAAAGTGAAAACATTTCTGCTTTTTTTTTTTTTTAATTTTAGTTTTTGCCATGTATGTTGCTATTTTCTAAAGCGACTACTTAGTGTGACACAGATAAACTATTTTGAATATTATTGCTACTTTCTTCAATTACAAATCAGTTAATGTAATAAAATAAGCTTCATTGGAAATATTGACTGAACCATAATAGCTGAAATTCTTTTGTTACACGCAAAACTAAATGAATATATATATAATTTTTACATTTAATTTATTTTTTTTTTCTCAGTGACCTTAGTGAAAATCAGATTCAAGCAATACCAAGGAAGGCATTCCGAGGAGCAGTAGACATAAAAAATCTGTAAGTATTTTCTTCTTTCTATATAGTCTGATGATAATGCTTTGTTGATACAGTGCTCTTTTTGTGTATCAGATTTCTTTTTTCTAAGGACTGTTATAGCTGCTTAAGGAATATCTGCATAAAACTGATATTTATCATTTGCTTTGGCAAAATACTTTAACGTATCTTAAACATCCTCAAATTGCCTTATGGAAATGTAAAACATTGAAATAGAGTTGAAGACAACATGGCATTATAACTATTAGTTTATGAAACTGGAGTTTAATATTTGAATGTCAGGCAATTTGAAACACTTTATGGTTTCATGTGGAAAAAATCATTTTGCCTTGGTTTTAAAAGTTTGCCTTTTGTTTACTTGCATAAAAGAAATAAAAGTCATGCTATTATCTAGTTTTGCTAGCATATTTTTTTATACTTGTGTGACTATTTTTCTTGTTCAGTTTTCTTCTGTTGCCTTTTCTGAAAGAAAGGTACTTTCCTGGAGATAGTGACTTTGAAGTTCATGGGCAGGTTTTGAATTCTTGTGGTTTCTAAATGTGAAATATGTGAGTTTGAAGCCAAAGCAAAGCAGTGACTTTTTGACTTTCTGTCCAGAGTGGTAAGTCAGTTAAGTGGATTGAACAAGCCTAACAACCTGAAGACTGTGATAAACTTCTGTAGTAGGAAACAATAGGTCATGCTCTCAAAAGCCATAGCCCTTGCTGTAAGCCAAGGACTCATCACTTATAAACAACCAACAAAGACAGAGGACGTACGATAGTGAGTTTCAGAAAGACTATGGAGCTTCCAGCATGATGCAACTGTGAAAAAATATGATTGCTATCTTATGTGGCATCAATAAATACAGGTAAATACTAGGTTATAGGAGATTTTCATGTAATTCCTGCTGAAATAATTTTTATTAATTGAGGTTGCCAGTGCTAAAATAGAACAACAAACTTTCTAGTTGTACTGCTTTCAAAACAGGAGTACTCTGTGATTGGGAAGGGAGGGTTGTGATGTATCCTCAGTAGGAGAGGATGGGACAGAAAGCCCTTCAATTTTCTGTCTGCCTGTGATGGAATCCACTTCATTCTGCTGCCTGCAGCACTGCACACAAATTGGTGAGGAAAATGTCTTTTTGAAGATTTAGCAGAATGCCCAAGAACTTAGCCTACTCCAGTTCTTCCCTGCAGTGAAATTCTATCATACCTCAGTGGAAAAAATCATTATGTTCAACTCTATTGTGTTCCAAAACATGCAAGTTCTTGTGATTCTCAAAGTAGCTCTGTTACTTTGTTTAATTGACAGTTTATGAGGTTTTATTCAGAACTAGTCCCATCACTATACATAGTTAAAAAAGGTTTGGCTACCAGAAGCCTGCATTTTTCTGCATGATTGATTGTGTTTGCAAATTTATACAGCCACAGAAAGGAACTTTGGTAGTAAAAATAGCAGCGTCATTGAAAATATTCTAGTGGCACAACAGTAGTTTAGAATATAGGTGTAGTTATACATTGTAAGAAAATTCCCGTTAAAAACTGCATTAGGATACTAATCTTTATCTGAGATACTTTTTTTATCTTTGTGTGCATTTTTAAGCTAAGGATCCTGAATTATGTCTGAAACTTGCATAAATCAGTAGATCTGCCCTTTAAAGTGTTTCTCTGTTGCCACAAATTCCAAATCATGTCTGTGTCAATTTTTTTATTGTGATAGGATAAATACTGCAGATATCTCCTCATTAATTGTCCCAGAAAAAAAAAAAAAATTCATGATCCCTCTAAAATTGTTTTGCAGAATGACTAATGAGTTCATGAGGTGAGTTGGGTGGATTCTAGTGCAGCATTTACGTAACTAGATCTGGCTGTTGTGTCTTTCCAGAATCTTTGGTGAGGAGAGACATACCCCAGCCTTCCATCTAGCCTTGGTCATTACTTAGAGAAGAAAGGTACAGCAAGAATTTTACAAGTTGTAGTTCATTGTTTAAGAAAATTAAGGAGGCAATTGATAAGTGATAGATATAGGAGGTGTCACTATTCAAACAGGAATTGAACTATCTGTCAGGAGGTTGTAGCCAGGTGTGTGTCAGTCTCTTCGCCAAGTAACAAGTGAGAGGATAAGAGAAAATGCCCTAGAGTGGCACCAGGGGAAATTGAGGAATATGAATATTTCCTCATGAATATGAGGAAAAATTTCTTCACCAAAATTTTTTTTAAGCTTTGGAACAGCTGGCTGGGGGAAGAGATTGAGTCATCATAAACTGGAGGTATTCAAGAATATGTAGATGTGGCACTAAGAGACATGATTTTGCTGTGGACTTGGCAGTGTCAGGTTTACAGTTGAACTCCATGATCTTAGAGGTCTTTTCCAACCTAAATGATTCTATGAGTCTATGAAGGTGATCAACCTAAGGTCCAGGCACCAAATACTTTTATATCCTTACTAAGCATTGTCATAAACAGAATTCCATATTTGTTCTAGTTTTGCACGTTTGTTCTAGAAATAGGCCAGTAGCTGAGCATAATGTTAAAGATGGATCTCTTCCAAACTCATCTATGAGATAGATGAAGGTACAAAGAGAAAAGAACCATAAGACCATATATATGTGTGTGTATATATATATATGTATGTGTATATATATAAATTGTGTAACAACAGTAATTACATCAATTTCAGTTTAAATTACTAAGCCTTTTTTTTAAAACATGGAATGATTGATGGCCATCCAGAACAGTAGCTCTATTAAGCTGTTTTAAAAGTGGTTAACAAATTTCACAGAATTTGACCTGATAATGTATTTTATATTCCTGAATGGATACTCACCATTCTCTCATTTCCACCAAATGCCTTCCTTCTAAATCAGGAGTTGGAATATTTTGGAAAACATCTTATTGTGTACTTAGTCTTTGCAGAGCAAAGGGAATGATGTGTTAACTCAGATAATCTGAAGGAAACTGCTTCCTTTAAGGTTGATAATACCACTATACCTCCAGCAGTATGTTAGCTCTAGAGTCCTCCTGATGTTTCTCAGAAGAAACTGTCTTGTTTCCATAAAATGCATCCATGGTGTTTTCTTTCTGGCCATTTTAATAATGCTCACTGTATGGATTCTGTAGAAGATAAAAGCAAAATGGGCAAGATATGAGAATTGACAACACAGGCAACCTGCCACACCCTTCTTGTAAAGAGAATAACAAACCCTGAGAAACATTTAGGCCTCACAAATGTAATTTACATCTAATTGGAATTACCCAGTTTCCCATTTGTTATGCCTTTTGTCTAATAAGGGAGAAGAGTTTGATTCTGTCTGTACTCTCACCTGAAGCAGTTGTAGGCAACAATAAGATCTCCCCTTTCCCCTCTCTCTGAAAGCCAAACAAATGCAATTCTAGCAGACCATCTCCAAATGTCACCTGCTTCAATCCTCTCATCTTGGTGGCCCTGTTTGGACTCTGTCTTCTACGAGGGAGGCCACAACAGGAGCCATCTCATAAACTCAGAAGACATTTCAAAAATGCCAGGGTGTCCCTGGCTTTCACTCTCACCAATGCAGCCCAGTTGTTTGTAAAGTATTAAGTTCTTCAGTAAAAGTGACCAAAAATGAGGGAAGCTTATGTTGTAGTAGTTCTCCAGACTAGAAACTCAGTATCCATTATTTTGGAAGTTCAAATGTAGAAAAACAAAATAGCTGCAGTGTGTCAAAGTCTCAATTTTTCTATTCAAAGAAGTATTCTTGAATGACTTAAAGAGTAAGAATACAATGTATACACTATAGCTACTGTTTTGGGACTTGAGAGAAATTAGGGTGAAATTCTGTAAATTTTATTCTGAAAGTTACCCCTAACTTCCTAATTTTTCAGGAAGAACAGTATTCACCAAGACCTTAGATTCTTCAGAGAACACATTGGCACCCACTTTTTTAAAAAATAAACTGATATTATCATATAAATGGGAAAATAAACACAGATTTTTTTTAATATACATGTTAATGAATGTTTCTTAACCCGCCCTGGTGATACAGTATCATATTGGATGTGAAAGATCTTTTAAATTTTCCCAAACTTAGGAATTTGTTTGTATTTAAGATGGTAATAAAATGCTTTGGGTGCCCAGATTGTAAGCTTGAATGGGGTTGTTTTTGAAGCTGGTTGAATCAGGAAATAAAATAACTGAGTTACTAAAAAATGTAAGGCACCACTGAAAGAAAAATAGTTTGAGTAGATTTTGGCCTTATGACTTTTCCATTTCAAGTGTGTAAAATTTTATAAGATTCCAATTTTCTCTTTCTCTGTGTAATCAATATTTGGCAGAGGATGGAAAGGAATATACCAGTACCATGGTGGAATTGTGATGCTAAATATATACAATCTTCAATGTTACCAAAAATAGTAGGGCTCATTTTCATAATATCTTGTGCAAGGATCTTGTGCCCTGTTTTTCTTGTCATGCTCCTGGCCTTTCTTCAACTACTCTCTTCTTTGTGTTCATTTGGTTCCATTTTTTCCCAGGAAGTGGGGGAGACTGTAGCTGTCATGCCAGGGATAAAGGCTGCAGAGCGATGTAGTAGCTTCGCACATTAAATTGCCTGGGAAAATTAAGAATTAGTGAAGAGGGAGGCAGTCACCAGCATCCAATCTAAGTCCTTCTCATTACACTAAGCTTTGTCCTAAACTTTGATTGATATTAGTTTTTGTTGCCCTCATGCCTTTTTTATGCTGATTGTGAAACATTTCAAGCTGCCACTGAAGACATAAATGAATTTTGTATTAATCTTTTTTTGGGAAAGATTGAACTTTTTAAAATTTCAGTTATTAGCAGTTGAAAAAGAGATTCCTGCTGAAGATGATCTCATTACTTATTTCCTTTCAGATCATGCATAAAATTCCACTGCAATTGGAAGTATAGTTGTACTATACTATATAGTTGTAACAGTACAGGTGCTATTCCAAATGCATTGCTTGTCTAAAATATGCTTAAATAACCTAGAATTCAATACTTCTCATGCTTGTTCTTACTGGCAATATCAATTGGACTGCTAGTCTATTCAGCCACCTGTATTTCAAGTTTACATAAAGAAGGATTTTCACAGGGTGTAGTGAACTATATTCTGTGTATGCCTAAGATATTTATTGCAATAAAAAATAGCTCTGAAGCCATAAAGGAAAGAATAGGTACACTTTTCTAGTGCCTCCTAAACCTCTTGTTGCCAAGCAGGTTGGTAACTCTGTGGCCTTTGGGGAGAAAAAACCCTTGTTCTTACTGATAGTTAAAATAAATACTATTTTTAAAGTTTTGTTTTCTTTTAAAAAGTTATTTCTTATTAATGTGATAATATCTTTGAATCACATAACATAGATTTTTCATTTTTAATACATCCTCCTTATGATGACGTTCTTCTGTTTCATTTTTACTTTTCCTTTATATTATTTTTCTTCTGTAACATAATTCTGGGATTAACCAAGTAGAGTGCTTGACAATTTTTTAGAGGATTGAGCAATTGAACTATAAATCTTTTAGTTTCTAAAACTTATAGTTTATTCAGCAAGTTTATGTTACTTGGATGTAAATTACAATAGTCATGGGAAACAAGCAGTTAACTGAAGTTTGATAAAAACAGAATAAATTCTGGCTTTTTTTTTTTTTACATCTTTTTAAACTAATTCCTCTGAAATTATTTATTTGTCTTGAAATTGAGAAGTAAGAAATAGGAAACATAACTCAGTTCTTTTGAAAATAGTAGCTCTCACACAGGACCACAAAGTGTTCTTAAACTGTGAAGTACAGGAGAGTAAAGCAGACAGTTGTTTGAATTGTTCGAATTTTCAACTTTCTAGGAATGAGTAAAGGAGGTTCTTTCTCTTTTAGGAGTCAGATGACAGATTTTTCCTGTATGAGGGTCGTAGTTTTTAAATGTATGCAACATCTTCTGTTAGTCATTAAGTGTTCTGTAGGATGATGAAGTTCATTTTAAGATATTTATTTATCATTATCTGATAGACAACATATGCCAGAAGGGAAGAAAATATAAGTTAGCAACAGGTTTCAGCAGCGTAAGATGTATCCACAAGAGCAATAAATAAAATGCATTTTAAAGTAGGCATATTATTAGTTGAATGCTTATTATTCTTACTAGTTCTTATTGCTAAACTCAAATAAACATTGACATTTTAAGCAGCAGTAGGTTAATTCAGTTAGATTATTTCATATATAAAATACCCAGGTAATGCTGCAGACAGGGGTGCAAAATCCAGTTAATTCTCTGTGATGATGGAAGGATTTTGAATGTGACAACTTTTGTTTGGTATCTTATGAGCTTCACAGGAATGGCACTGCTGAAGCTTTGTGGATGTTGGAGGCAGAAAGGTACAGCAACTTCACAAAAGTATGGAGAGATCTCACATAGAAAAGACCCAAAATGGAGATGAAGCAGGCAGAAAGATGATAAAGACAAACTGGGGAGAGGGGAAGGATGAGAATGGGCCAGAGTTGCTGGTCCATGTCTGGTCAGCTTCAGTTCTCAGAGTGTGCTAATAATTTGAAAAGAAGAAAAGCAGCTCGTGGGGGAAAAAAATCTTTCTAAGATGGAATTAGGGTTATTCAATACTCAATATCTTAGTGGTGAGAAACGTTTCATTATGATACTGGAGATTTTTATGTGTGGTTTTTAAAGTCATACTTAAACAGTAGAACATAACTTAAAATTAGATAAATATGCACTTTTTAATTTCTAGTATTCTTGCTTGTGCCTTAAGTCAAAGCTTAATACATACTTGCTATTGAGAACCAGTTTTATCAAAAAACACAATCATATTGCTTCAGTATATCTGTTAGAAGGATAAGCTAATGTTACACTGGTTGTGGAATATTGTCTAATGTTCTGTTTGGGTCACATATACAGTGTAAGTATCCTTACCCTTAACCTTTACTTTTACCATAAACTGCTATTCAAGCCTGTCACACAGTCTTCAAAGTCATGCCCCTTTCATAGCTTAAAAAAATAAATACAGATATATACATCACAATTATTCTTCATGGTGTGTGTCTAATCATTTTCATATCATGGTTGTAAGTGATGGAAGATAATCTAACATGTAAAGAGGGTAGCATCTTTCAAAGACAGTAATTTTTAAAACTAGGGAATATTTTTCCTCTCCCATTTCCAAACTTCCCTTCCTCAAACTGAAACCACTGTTAGTTCAGCGCAAACAGAGCACTTTCTGCTTTAATCTTAATCTTTCTGGTAAGAAGGTTCAAATGGAAGCAACTCACCCTTCACTAAGGTAGTGATCATGGTGACTCATTAAAGGAAGAAGTCCAAAAGTTTTCGGGATCACCACAACTGCTGCCAGTCTAGTGGAAGAAATCTGCCTTTCAGTTTGTGTAGGACAAGATTTGCTCAAGTGCTTTCTCTGCTTTAAAAGATTTTCCTTTGTGTATAATACGGATGATTTAGAAGAAGCTGTGTCAGCACTGATTTATACATTGACAGCTAAGGATAATAAGATATGGGCAAACATACAGCTCACCCTTTTACAGATTAACCTGCACACTGCATTAGGCAAATTTGATGGCATTAAAAGATTTTCCCAATTTGTCTGGAAACAATTTCTCTTTTGTATTGTGTCAAGGGTAACATTTCATGCCATTGTAGTAATTTAAATAGCTTTGATAAATTGTTTTAGCGGTTAGAGAATTGTACTGTGTATATATTTTACCTCTTTAAAATAAAAAGGCTGTTAGCTTAATTGTTAAATGAAACTCATTACTAAAAATTGAGGAAGCCTTAGAAAGTAGACCTAAATATTCCAACGCTGCAGCACTGGTGTTGTAACATTGCACCAAAATGATTAAAGATCATATTCAGCAACTGATTGTTTGCATTTCACTTTCAATACATAGAAACACAGGCACTGTTACAATTATGACAATTTTTTATTCCCTTGTAGTAGTAATTCAGATGAATCTAGAAGAACTTTATAGAAGTTGGTACATTACATTTGGCACTGGGTGTGATGATTTATTAATAAAGTAAAATGTTATCATAGATTCAGAAGAATCACAGAAAATGCTTTAGTAAAAGTATCATTAGCCTTGCTAGCTAATATATAATTGAAGACAGAAGGGCAGAGTTCATTTGTATTTTGTTCATTTTCTTAGTATTGTTCACACACATTTACTCATATATATTATTTGACACTGACAAGCTACCAGCTTAGAGAAGTTTTTTAAGTGAGGTTTTTTATCATCTTTGCTTTGCAAGTCATGCCCTGAAGTGCATAAGACAATTCAGTATTTACAGGGAAAGCTTTTATCAGTAGAGAAAGTGTGATTTTATATTTGCATGATTGTTAATTTAAGCAGACATTTTTCATTGGGCTATATGTGCTGTATCAATGTTTTGAATTGAAAAGGTAATAATCATCTTCAGAGAAACTAATCTAAATTTTTCATAACTTAATACTTTAGGATTAATAATGTATGGGATGGATTGCTGAGTTTTATGTCTAGAATTCAAGTGGTCCATTGCAACATACTATCTGCATATAATTGCAGACAGCACAAAGTCTGTAGAAAACCATATACTGAGGGTTACAGCAGAAACACTACTTTCATTTGAAGCAGAACTAAAGGAGATAAGTAAACAGGTCTGTAAATGCCTTGGACATTGTTATTTCTACATGTAGACATATTCCAGGAGGTAATTACTCTAAATCCCCTGCATACCCGGGGGTAACACCTCCCACCTGCTCCAGGCATGCACACACGCAGGGAGACCCCTAAAACTGGTGTCTGTCCCTGGTCCCCGCCGCGGCGGGTGGAATTAACATGCAGCTGGGCTGCTCTGATAAATGGATTCTGTTAGGTCACCGAGGGGATGCGTGTGACATTAAGTGATTTACTGTCCTTTACCTTAATGAAATTGTTTCAGCAAGATGACGCTGAGAGGTTTTAATGGATAGCTTTTCTTGATGTAATGAAATTGCATTCCTTTGGCATTTAATATAAGGTGCAGTTATTATTTACTGGAGCTTTCCCAGCGCTGCTGTTTTGCGCAGACAGTTGAGAACAAAAAGGGATTTCTGTGGCAGCGTGCAGGCCGGAGCCGTGCGACAGCCCGGAGCGGGCAGCGATGGCCAGAGCCCTTCCCTTCGCCTGGCCTGCCTCTGCCACCCCTCCGGGAGGCTTCCCCTGCTCCTCGCTTTGCCAGCACGCCTCTCCCTTACAAATGCCTTCCTAATCTGTTTAACAGGCAACTGGATTACAACCAGATCAGCTGCATTGAAGATGGGGCGTTCAGGGCTCTGCGTGACCTGGAAGTGCTGTAAGTATTCCTTGTATCTCTTGTAGCGAGAGCTCAGTGTCTGGGGAGTACTAATGTAGCAGCTTATCTGCAAGCTGCAGCCTGGTGTCAGGATGGTCTAGTGAAAAGATGTCTTAAAATAATCCACTGCGAGGTGCTATAAAATGGTAAGAAGATATGGAGAGGCATAGATACTCCTTTACTCTCCAAGACAGCCATTAAACATAAAAATAATTTTAAAAAGCCATTGGCAGATACTGTAAGAAAAGAATATATTTCATTTTTAAAAGGGGGAGGGCAGCAGTATTAATAAACCCAATTAATTTTTTATAATTATCCATTACTGTTAATGTGCTGAACATTTTCAGGATTGCTTTTGTTGTATACTCAACGTCAATCTGATCTTTCAGACTCAGTGTAAGGAGCAATATGATATAGCTGTTTGACAATCTAGATGTTTTCAAAGAGGCACTTTTTAGCAAACACTGCTGCTATATGTTAAGATGTTCAGCATGTCCATGTTAATAGCTTCTTTTTAAAACATTTTATGTGCATAAATACATTTGTATGTGTAGGAAAACGTCTTTTTTGTGTCACTGAAGATTATTATTATAACACTTTCTTTGCATACTTCTTTTTTCACTTTCTTTAAGTGGCTATCAATGAGGTTAAATATAACAAAATTATCATCTGAGAATAGTTACTGTAATGAGCAGAGTGCCTTAGTTCTCAAAGAATCTGAGGCACAGGACACATTCCTGAAATATCTGCTCTGTCAGTCAAAATGACACATTTTATTTGGATTTTCTTCATTAAGAGAAGTCAAAGAATTTGTGTATCAGTGAGTTGCTTCATGGTAATTTGAATCACACCTGATAAATCACTACTTGAGGAGGGTGAGAAATGGGTTTTATTGTGCTTGGGGTTTTTGGGTTTTTTTAAAATATTCTGAAGCTTCTCTGGCACTAGATAGTGTCTGTATGTCTGAGAAACTAAAGAGTATGTGAGTAGCTGGTGGTAAAAGTTTTTTTACTATTAAACACTAGTTGGTTTTACTTTTCAGTGAATGAAACTCGCAGCCAAATTTGATATTATTTTTTTATTTTGCAATGATAGAATAGCAAGCCTATTGTTAACTCCCTGGTATAAAGCCATGTACAATATAGTGTAGGTTCAATACTACATGTAATTGTTAAGTTGATGATTAGTTGTCTGTCAGTAAATGTGATGTTCTCTGAAATTTTTATGTTTGGAACTTTTTATGTGACAGAATTTTTTTTTTCAGGGATGGCTTAATCTGCTTATTATGGTTTGGTTTGGGTGGGTTTTTTTTGTTGTTAATATGAGCCTTTCTTTAGAAGTGCAAGGGTTAAATGTTTATTAAAAAAATCAAATTTTCTGCATTTTTAATGCTTGCAGTTTTAGTGTTCTTAAAAGGTCATCCTTGCAGCTGAGGTCAGGGGTACAGTTTTCACATTGATTTCAATGAGTGGAAAAAAGAGGAAAGAAAGCTCTAAAATAATAGTCTGCTGAAAAGTAAATAGGTAGAATTTTTGTGAATGAATATACATAGTCTATTGGTATTATTCAAATACATGACTAAATGTTTGCTGTCTTGAATTATGTGATAAAAATTATGTAAAGATTCATGACTTTAAGAAATTGAGATAGATATTTCACACACTACTGAAGATTTTGTATCTAATTAAGCTTCCTTTACAATATGGCTTAAAGAATGAAAGCTGTGTAGATCAGACCATACTGTATATGCACTGAGTAGCAAATAAGACTATGCATATTTTTTTCATTTGGAGTCAACTATGCTAACTAAGCAGAGAAAGTGGATATTACTTCAAACTTAAAGTTTAAGGTAAAGCTTTTAAAGAGATTGTAATCCTGTTTAGTAACAGTTTGAAGTGTTTACCAAAGTAACAAATCTTATATCTTGGTTAAATAATCGTAGAATTCTAGAAGCTGTTAGTGTTAAAGATACAAAAATACAAAAATACAAAAATAGCCTGAATATTCCTCCCCATGGATTTCAGTGAAATTTCCCTTTTTTGGTGGTTTTTGTTGTTGCTGGTTTTTTTGTTTTGTTTTGTTTTGTTTTGTTTTGTTTTTTGGGGAACAGACTATGGGAAAAATATAATGCTGACATGTTAACAAAAAGAAAAATGTCTACAAAAGGGAAAAAAAAATGGAAAAAAAATCAGTCATCATCATCTTTGCTATAGTATGTAACACTTAGGTAAGAGTATTGAGCCAAGTTTTTTAAATTACATCTCTCCAATGAAATTAGGCATTTTTTATCATTACAGAGAAATAGCTATAACAATAATTGAATTCTATATGTATCCCTTACATCTATTCCTATATCTAATTTTCTTTACCCTGAAAAAATAAATTAATAACTCATATATACAAAATAGCAACGCAAACGTCAAACAGCCAAAACTGGAAATTAAAACATTTGTAGATTTACCTTCTCTTAACAGCTATGGAAATATTGGCTGATTTCCCTTCCCTTCATTGAAAAGATATGATTTTAAAATCTTGTAAGAAGTTATGCAGGAAGAACTGTGGAAGCCATCATTTACCATGTGGATGTTGAAAAAAAACTCTGCCACAATTTAATGACATTTATTCATTAAGATGCCTTTTGTGGATGTACCCAGTACAATGGCCATTTTTTGGTTTTTTTATGTTTGTTATGTTTTGAAAAGGGGCACAATTCCTCTATTTAGTTGTTTTGGGGTTTGGGGTTTTTTTTTTCTTTTTTTCTATTATTTGTCTCTCTGTTTATGTATCCCTGAGAACACATAGGGGAGATCCCTTACGCACAGCAAAGGAAAGATTTAGTACCTGAAATGAGTAAGCACACAAAGGTAAAATGCTGCACACTGCACCAGTAATTAATTGCTTGGTTAATGTGCAGATATATGGCATGATCCTGGTCAGGGTGCTGTGATTTTACCTTTCTGTGTTTCAAGATCAGACAGCACTGAAAATTTTATTCAAAATAGGTACAAATTATAGTTTGTGCTTAAAAAAAAAAAGGGGGAAAGAGAAAATACTTTCTCTTTCAAATGGGAGAAAAGCTTTTTTCAGTGGGGATTTTATTTATTACTCTTCACATAGAGCTCATTATCCATTCTGCTCAGATGAGTAATCTCTAAGTCAAATCTGTAAATTCTATTGCTTGCTTCCTTTTTTTGTAGTCAAGCTTGTTTGCATTTTATTTGCAGCCTAAAGACAATATTTAACTGCAAATTAATTCATAAAGTTTCTGAATCTTTACAAACCACATGTACTGAGTATAATGGGCCTGTGTAGCCAAGAATTAGCTAAGATTTGTTTGTAGTCACTATCTCAATTTCCCAACACCTTGTCTAAAATTTAAATTACTAGTTTGCCAAAGTGTTATAATTCCTGACTCCTATCATATTGGAAACTCTCCTATTGTTCATCCGGCTCTAGATCATTTTTAGTAACTCATTCTGTATAAAACCTAAGCACAGCCCAGAGTTAATATTTTCTAAAATTCTTGGGAAAAAACCATTCAGCTCTTGTATCGTGTGTCAAAAACCACACTCTCAGAACCCAGAAAGAGAAATCAGTATCCTAGAACCAAGATATTTTCTCCAAGGACACTTTTTTACCTCAGGATGTCAAGTTTGACTTGAATGCCAGAGATGTTATCAATATTGATGGAAGTTCCTTTTGAGTGAATTACAGGCCACTGTGATTTCTTACTTAGGATTGGTAATGGTAAAACCATGGTATTTTGTTGCGGATTAAACAGGAAGGAAAAATATAACTAAAAGTAGGGATTTTTTTTCCTGATACCCATCCCTAAAAACATTACACCATGGCTTTCACGCTGTGCCTTTTTTAATTGTGATAAAACTCTTAAGATGTTAATGTGCTTCTTCTTGGCTTTGCAGCACTCTCAACAATAACAACATCACTCGACTATCCGTGGCAAGTTTCAACCATATGCCCAAACTCAGAACATTGTGAGTAGTCCCACTGAAGCTGGCTGCCATTTTTGTCAGTCTAGTATTTTATTTTTACCCTTATAAGTTTTGTCAGGGATCTATAAATACATATACAGGCAAAGCAAACATAAGCTCAAATAAAAAATATTGATGTCTCATGAGATTGACAAGTGTGAAGTTGTGTGTGTCTGTGTGAGCTAATTCTGAAAGGTAAACCTAACAAGTGACCCCAAAGCTATACCTGGGGCTCAGGAGATAAAGAAGAAGTTGGATCCTTTTCCATCAAATTTTTTAGGATATGAAATTAATAAGTCTATAAAAACAGTTTCATGGCCTCTGCCCAAATGGGATTTCCATAGTGCTGTATTCAGTCACAGAAAAGCTTCACCTTCTAACCAAAAAAAGATGAGGGCAGAGGAATTCTTCTTACGTGTTACAGCTGTATAAAGAAATAAACTGATGTTTTTTGAAAGTCAAAAATTTGCTTTACTTTGAGCTATTGAATGGGTCACATTTCATTTAGGAACACTGGAGATTATTTGATTGACTGTCAGATGTGATAAATGGGAAATCTTTATGCTTTTATTACTATACTGCTAGCAGACCTAATTAAACTGGCTTGCCAACATTCTTTGTAACATAAAATTATAGCATCATCCGGTAGTGCTATTATAATTAAAGTTGTGTCATCATTTACAATAAGGTCCCCATTTTTAGAGATTGTGACTTTGACACAGGAACTCTTCAGGCTTCTAAAACAAAGCACAGTGAAAAGACTGTGTATCCAAGTCATATGGCTGGAATTAGGTTTTGGTATATTTGTATTGACTACAAATAAATCTAGATTGTGTTGACTGGCAAAACCAGGTTTAATCCAGTCACTTTTAAACAAATTTTCCAGTGAAGTGGGAATTAAGAATGGACTCTTTCTATCAGAGCTCAAGAGTAGCTGTAAGTGTTAAAGAATTACTTTTACAAAAAATCTGTCTAGTTTCTTTTACCAATGTTGAGTTGCACAACTGTTCTGAAATCAGTAGGACTATTCACCTGGGTTAACATATGACTTGTAACTGAAGAAGCTTCACACAGGTGAGTAGTTCTGTTGATTTTATAACAGAATTGCAGCTATTCTTGCTTAGAAAAATCCGAGAGTACTTAAATAGGGCTGACCATGGGCTTTTGGTCACCTCAGGTAGATTTTGATAATAGAATTTCATTCTGTTCTTTCAGGCTCAAGTCATGAAAATGTGCAATCTGTACTTTTTTCAAACTTTCAAATACAGTTTCTGTTTTGAACCATAAAATAGAGTTAATCAAATTAGAAATATTAACATTTTCTTTGGTTAGGATATTTCATTTTCTGAAAATACATTTTAGAAACAAAATAAAGTTTACACACAGAGTCCTGGACTATAGTTATAACATCCCATTTGCAGTCAGAATATGCTTGTATAACTTTATTGATTTCAGTGGCATTACTTCTGATTTGCGATAGTCTTCATGCCTACAGCTGGCCACAGATCGCACTGAATGAGTGTGCTGCATTGTGAGCTGTATTTGCAAAGCACCCACCCCAGAATTAGTACAGGAAAATATATTGCCTTTAATTTGTAGTCATTTATGGGAGGGAAAAGTGTTGGTTAATATTTTAGTTTATGTTGGTTACACATTTCATGTTGCTTTGCAGATTTATTTTCTAATGGATTAGTTACTCTTTGTCTACACCCTGAATTTCCTGCACTTCCTTTCCAGTTATTTAGTTAGGATTGAGCACATCAGCTAAAAAGGACCCAAATGGCACGTCCCTGTTATGGACGATCCTGAATAACGATTTGATTTATAGCTGTGGATATCCTTCCAGTAGTTTAAGAAAATGTAAGAGCCAGAAAAGAGTAATTTACCTAATTTAGTGAATACATTTGTCTGGTATTTTATCAATGGCTAAGTGCTTTTTGCCACTTGGCAAGAAGCCATGGTCTTGTGTCAGACCACACCAACAAAGAGACAACTTTTTTAATTCCATCACTTGCTTCCATTTGGTCTTTAAATTAATTTCAGGCATTGCTTAAAATGTAGACTCCTAGCAGCCAAAAGCAGCTAATCCCACTTTCTGCTATTAAACAACTAGAGAGGAAATCAGAAAAGAGATGTGAAAGAAAGTGCTTTATATTGAGTTATTACTCTATCTTGTTCAGCAGAAAATGAGTATGACCTGTTAAAGGGATCTTTCAGGCTGTTTCTATAGAGATTAATAATGGCCAGACTTAGAGATATATCTAATTGGAAACCAAATCTTTTATTAACCCTTTACTTCTGACATTAGAGTATTACCACTCTAGGGCAATTTTCTTGAGAAAATTTTGCCTTATTCACTATTTATGGTGATCTGGACTAAAGAGTCCCATGTGTTCTTTCAAGCTTTTGTATATTTACTTCTTTCTTTTAGTCAAGGAACAGGAAACTACAGAAAAGTTAATTTATAAGGAAGCCTTCTTTTCTCTTCCAGTTAATTAGACCACAAATAAAAAGTAATTTTGCAGCTTGTGTAGTTTTATTTATTAACTTGTAACTCCCAGACTTTCAACGAAAGATGTAAAAAAGTTAACTGTTGGCGGTTTTATTAATAGATTGGCGTAGTTTCTTGCTGAAGGGAGGGCTGGGCCAACTGGCTGCTTTTCAGTTTTTTCTTCCTAACAGGGGGGGTGTTTTGTTCCATGTTTGGTCCCACGCAGCCGCCTGCACTCCAACAACCTGTACTGCGACTGCCACCTGGCCTGGCTGTCGGACTGGCTGCGGCAGCGCCCGCGCGTCGGGCTCTACACGCAGTGCATGGCGCCCTCGCACCTCCGCGGGCACAACGTGGCTGAGGTGCAGAAGCGCGAGTTTGTCTGCAGCGGTAAGAGAAACCCGCCCAGCCCCTCCTGCCCCGAGCCACACCCGCTGACTGACACCCCAGGGCTGGCTGCTAGGGCTGCGTGCTGGCTGCTGTTAGCTTCTGCATGATCCAAGCATGAGTGCTTGTTAAGAAAAACCTAATCGTTTTTATTGGTGTTTGTAGGGGTGCTGGTGTCCTTGCAAATTTTGTGTAAATACTGCATTCATGTAGGTTTTTATAGCATTTTAGCATTTTATAGCATTTTTTATTATACTTCTAAAAGTATAATTGGGGGGGAGAGATACAGGAAGTGAAATAAAAGGTGTACTGATTGAGAACATAAACCTGTTAGTAAAAAGGAAATTTTTAATTTAACTTTACAGGTATATACTTGTTATATTCTGACTTTTAAATATTACTCTGATTCCCTAAGTAACTTACTGAATTTTTATTGTTATGCTTTAATGCATAAGGTTATTTTTTATGTGAAATAATGAAATGACTAACAGTTCATTACTAATCACGTTTTCTCTATTCAATTTTTTTCCTTTATTTGTATCTTCTAGATGAGGAAGAAGGCAAGTTTATCTTTCTTATTTAAATATTTTTACACTCAGATTGAAAATTTTCTGTAAATTTTGTCTACTGTTTCAAGTTTTGCCAAGAACATTAAAAACCAGCTGCAATATTATTGTCTTTTCAGTGGTTCAGCAGAGTTTTTCCTACTAGTTGATTTTCTGCAAACCCCCAGAAGCCTATTGCCAAATATGCCAAAATTTGTACAAATCTATATTTCTAAAAGAGTTTTATAGAGTGCACAATGTTCTGTCCTTATTAAATAGCCTCTGACATCAAAGTGTAAGGCACTGCCATCTTCACACGGCAAATGCTAACAGTATTCTTGCCACTAATTCTGCTTGTATGTACATTTAAAAGGGCTCCTAACAAGATCATTTCATATATCTTACATGTAAATGTTATGGCTGCACAGCCTGAGTGTCAAGAAGAGTTTTATAACACGATCATTATAATGCTGATTGTTAGCAAGGGGAATAACCATGTTTTCTCTCTGAATCACTGTAGTTTTGTTCAATAAAGGTAGGTGAAACATTTCCTTACTGGTAGTATAAAAAGAATAGTGTGTGTTATTAGATTTGATTATTGTTTGTACTTTAGTAACACAAACATAAATGTGGAATCCAATTGTAAAATTCTGTCTCATAGAATCATAGAATGGTTTGGCTTGGAAGAGACCTTAAAGATCATCTTCTAATTCTCCTGCCATGGGCAGAGACACCTTCCACCAGACTATATTGCTCAAAGCCCCATCCAGCCTTGCCTCAAAATCTTTTCAGCAATTTAGAACTTGGACAGTTGTTATATGAAGTTTTAAGTGAGAACAGCACTGGCTGCAACTTACATTATCAGTGTACCCTTACTATATTAATATATGACATCAAATGTTATGAGAGAGATCCTAAGTGAAATTGTGGTTTCAAGAAGTTGTTTCTTTTTGTCTTTGAGAATATCAAAACAGTCTCTAGATTTTTCTAACTTAGTGAAAAAAGAAAAAAAGGTTGTCGTGCCTTTCTCATCCCTTTATGTCTTTCTGTAACATTATGAAACAACTGTACTGCATCATTAAATTGATAGAAGAATGAGTGCATTAATGTATTATGAAATGTGCAATCTATCCATTTACAGGAAAATATAATAAGGTTTTTAATTTTTAAAGCATACCTCAATATGAAATGATTAAGTTTAAATGCAATTAAAAATTTTGACTTTGATATACAACACTCAGAAATTGAGGGGAACTCATGTAAACTAGCCACCTGAGTTACAAAGAATGGCAGACTGTGGAAGAAGTCTGCTGAGCTAAAACAGAGTGAGAGATGGGAGGTCAAAACTATTATGTATTTTTGTGTGACTGAATGAAAATGTCATGAAATTGTCTATGAGCAATACGTAACTGAAGGACCATATTCAAATAAATATTTGCAGAACAGAACAAAACTGGCAGGTCACATTCAGTGCTCATAGCAAAGTTTATTAATTTCTCTTGACATGCATTTTTTAGTACTATAAAATATTCTGAAAACTAAATAAATCAGCAATTAGTTTTTAATAGCATACAAGAAATGAAATATATCTGAAAAATGGATCACAGTCTTCTTAAACAAGATGATTTTGAATGGCTGTTGCTAAAGAAGTTGAAAAATTATGTAGTGCTGTCACAATAGCTAAACCTTTGTCTTTCACATCTCTGGGTTGTATCAGCGTGTTAGTATTAACTGTGTGTTTAAATAAATGCAGTTTGAAAGTACTGATAGACTACAATGTTTGTCTTAGAAGTTCTGCCTTAAATTTTTCAAGTAAGTGTAAAATATTGTGCTTTCCTTTGCAGGTCACCAGTCCTTTATGGCTCCATCCTGCAGTGTCTTGCACTGCCCTGCTGCCTGCACCTGTAGTAACAACATCGTGGACTGCCGTGGGAAGGGCCTTACTGAGATCCCAACAAACCTCCCAGAAACCATTACTGAAATGTGCGTAATCTGACTTTTTTCCATTAACTTACAGAAAACTTTTTTTTTTCCCTATGTATTAGCTTTTATTTATTGCATAAATTAATGCATTAATGCATTAGTGCACAGTCTCCAAAAGCAATGTGGCTGATAGGTTGTATGGGCACAGTAGGAA
>VXBB01002457.1:7327-33451 GCA_013399915.1 Illadopsis cleaveri
CTTAATAAAATTCAAAAGTACTGATTATGATTTTTTAAATTTCATAAATGATATTTTATACTGATTTTATCATATATTCATTCTGTTTGAACCCATTTTAAAATATGTAAACATGCCTATACTATCTTTTGTCATAAAAGAAGTGACTATGTCTAAATCGAGGTTAAAAGTACTAAGCATTCTGTATCTTCTGTATTTTAGAATGTTATAACCAAACTGGTGAGATATGAATGTGACAAGTTGACAACAGCATGAATGATGAAATTCTGAGTTGATGTAAAGATCTGTGATTAGTTCAAGTTGATAGAAAGAGTTAATATGCAGGAAGGAAGGATTGCAGGGGGGCCTAGACAGGCTGGAGAAGTGGGTAGTCAGGAACCTTACAAGGTCCACCAAAACTGAATGCAAAGCCTGATAGTCGGGATGAATAAAGCCTTGCAGCTTGACTGTGGGGCTGACCAGTCAGAAACAGCACTGCAATAGAAGACCTGGTGCCTCAGGGCGCCAGGTTGGAGTGAGGCAGCAATGCCTCCAGGCAACAAAGTAGCCTTGCTTGTGAAAGGGACACTCACAACTTGTCTGCTGCCTCAGAGATATCTATGTATACAGTTGCATTTGTGTGCTGTGCCCCCTCAGTATGGAAAGGACACAGATCTACTGATGGAGGGTATAATATTCGGTCCACAACCCAAGCTGTTAGGCCGTCATCTGTAACAGAAATTTGCAAGTGAAATTTCACCACAGTCGTAGTGTGGATAGGAAGGGATCTTCAGATCACCAACTAGGTCACCAATCCCAGCCCCTGCTTGAAGCAGGTCCAATGACAGCAGGTGGCTTAGGGTTATGATCAGTGTGTCCCTGAGTATTGCCATTTTTAGTCACCTCCGCAGTTCCCTTTCCAGAATTCAGCCGGAATTTCCCATGTTCCAGCTTTTATTTGTTTGTTTGTTTGATCATGATTGTTGGTACTTTTGTGATGGGGTAGATTAGTATCTTTTTCGTCTCCCAATTTTCTTCCTTTTTTTGCCAAGAAGATTTCACAGCTGTATATAGTTTGAACTGTGGCAATAATGCTGCTCTTGATATACACAACCACAAGAGCCTCTGAGCGTAATAACGAGTCAATGCCAGAGGAAAGCATGGAATATTGTTAGGCTATTGCCTCCAGCATCTAATGCCCTAGGAATCCATTTACAATTGGAATCCACTCCATCACTTATGTTTTAGCGTTTATTAGAACCTGAAGATCAATTCGTCAAATGCAGTGTGCTGCTGCATAAAAAAGAAGAGAGGACACTGCTCAAAGTTCTCTGCTTTATTATAGTGGGACATCAGCACTTAAATGCTTGCCATATAATCTGAGACTTGTTATTAGTAATCATTCATTGCAAGCTGAAAACACCATATAAAGCACTTACAGCCCCAAAGGACTTAATTCTTAACTGCAGCTAGTGTTGTTTTATGATTCCAATAACTAAAATCTATTGACTGTGATTTTATTATGGTTTATAAAGAAAGAAATTGTGTGTCTCTTCCATTTTCCTCTAGCCTCAGGCAACTGTTGTCTATTTTATTTTCTGTTACCATTGAAACTGAAAATCTGGAAAGAATTACATTTCTTTGTATTAGAAGACTGATCGAAATTAGCAATGTGAAAGGAATTCATGGTATTAAATTAACATATTTAAACTTGAGTATCAAGCTCTAGTACCCTGTTCATTAATATACTTAAAACCATATGGTTGCTTTTGTTTTTGGTGTCAGCTTAGTTGGGTGGGCAATGCTTAGGCACAACATAAGATACACTTATTGATTCTTAAAAGGTCTTCATTCACACTTGAGCCAAAGCAGCTGGTAGAGGGCTAAAGAGCATTCAAGTCACCCAAATCTCTAGATATTGCTTTCTGCTGTACCATCTGTATCCTATTAAATATTCTTGACTTTTGCCAAGTTTGGCCAATTTATATGTTAAATCGGTTGCTGAAAACAGGATCCAAGATGCTTGTGCAGGGAAAAAACCCCTAGTATTAAATTGCAAACTCTTATACATTAATCATTTGTTTTGGAAAAATCCAATTCAAGTTCTGCTGCACAAATAATGGCAGTAAGATGTCAGATTTCTTAGTCTCTGAGGCAAAAATAGGAGGCCAAGTGTAATTTCAACACATTTTATTCCCAGAGAAGGGTATCATCCTCAGACCTGAGAGAGGATATCCTCCAATTTCTTGTTGGGAGAGCCAAAACCCACCAGTTCTGTGAAGCAACTGTAGAATCACTTGCATATGCTTTTTCATCTAAAATATGCTGTAATCAAATGAGTCCTAAACTGTTTAACTACTGATATTTCAACACCTCATAATCAACTAAGTATTGAAGTAATCCTCAGTGCCATACATTTAATGTTACTATTTCATGGCGATAATCTTTATGCATGCCAGAATTTTAGTCTTCTCTTAGTTTAATTTATTGAATTAGGAGGTCAAAAGTCTCANACATTTGCACTCCCACTGCAGGATTTGTATATATATATTGCCAGTAGTAAGATCTTGCCAAATTTCTGATAAAATAGTTTCAGTCCCATTCTTCTCCCTCAGTGCAGTAATACCATGAAACATGATTTTTTTGCCATTTCTCATTCTTATCTTGAATGAATGTGCATTCATTTCAATGAGAATGCTTCCCTACTGAGATTTGATTATATGACAATATAGCCTAACTTCAATGTTAAATCAGTTACTCAAAAAAGTAACTGTGAGTTAAATAACAATGGAGATAATTTCTAATGCATGAAAGAGTGTCAAAAATAATTACGCATTAAAATATTGGGTTTGTTGCACAATCCTATCACCATGGTTCTCTATTTTACCTGTGAAGTTATCAGAAATTGAACACTCAGGTCCAGAAATTGCGACTACTATGAATTCACTTTTAAATAAAATTACAAATTGATTCACTTAAATATTTTTTTTTATTTGTAACTTCTTCTCTTCCCCTGCCCCACTCCTGGAACATGAAAGCTTTCTAAAGGGGAATAGATTGTTGTGTTTATTCAAAGAGACAAAAATAAAATATTATTTTTCTATAATGACGTTTCACAAACTCTTCCTAAATGTACACATTCGTCAAGCTTGTACTTAATAATACATGAATGGAGTAAACCTGAAATGTGCTGACTTTATTTATTTGTTTGCATTTTTAACAGCTTGTTTTGTTCATAAGTGTGTGTGTATGTGTGGTTAGTGAAAATGCTGCTGAGCTTCTGCTGAGACTTCATATTCATATTAAAGGGCTAAATCCTTTCTAGTGTCCCAGATTTAATTGCCATAAGTGATACACAGAAGACTTAATTTTATTATTGGATTCTGGACTGTTTGTAACAGATTCCTTGTATAGAACTCATCCAGATGAAAATATAAATCTTGAGAGCTATTTGCAAGTAATGACTTCAGAAAATAATGATTAACTTGTTAATTGGTAAATAAAATTCATTTTGATCTGTGTAAAAAATTATCGGCGTAAGAAGAGATGATAACCTTTCCTTTTTAAAACTGGCTTCAAATTAGGTAAAATAAATTTAAAAAAAGCTGTAAGTGCTGAATTTCTCATTTGGCTTTCCAAATGACAAGTCAGATATTTCACACATAGTTGCAGTTCTCCATGTCAAGTGTTATATCAGAATTCATTAGAATGATGCCACTATTTCATTATTAGGTCTCAACTTTCTAAATTAAATTTGAGTTCTCATCTCCTTTCATTAGGTGATGATGGCTAATTTTCTCAAATTCTTCATAACCTATTTGATATTTATAGAAGAATTAGGATGTACTTATATGAATACCATCTCTGAAATGAAATCATGCTAGGATTTTTGATCTCATGTACTACTTCTGCATGAATTTTCATTATTGATATTTTTTTTATTTTTTAGAAATCATAACATTTTCTTAAAAAAGGGGAATAGATTTAAATCATAACAGAGGAAAAATTTAATATTTCTTCATTATTTCTATGGGGCATGGATGGGCCATAGCATGAAGAAACTATCAACAACTTATCATTACCTTGGCATTCTGTGTTCTAACAATGACTGCACTTAAGTAATGTTTGCTGTAGTTTTACTTGATTAGCTTTAAATGTTATTTAAAATTATCTCTGATATTTACCTTTAAACAAACAAATAAAAATAAAGACTCACGAAGAGGTTCTAAACTGCTATTGTACAGCAGTGCTTTTTAAGTCTGACTATTTCAAAGTACATTTCAATGAAAGTAAATAGATGAAGGATGAGGGGTCATGAAGACAAAAGTTTCAGCTCAGAAATATCTAGAAAACTCTTGTTTGCTAGATACCATAAACTTAAATGGCTTTGCTAATTATTTGGTTTTTGAGATAAATTTTATTTTGTACTACATACCAGTACTTTTGGAATTCCACAGTGCTGTTGTAGTTTATATTTATAGGTTTCTTAGTACCTCAGTAATATTCAGAAGAAGAATATTTATGTATGAAGAGATGACTTAGTGTTTCTCTGTCACTCAGTGCTAGCAGAAACCTGGACATTTCATGTTACTGTGTGAGGAAAAACAAGAAAAATCAAAGACATTATGTTAGATATTTATACACTATCAATTCTGAAAGGACTCTATCATGAAAGTCTCAGATAGGTTAAGCGTGCATGTGTAAGTTACCTTAACATGTCTGTCACAAGTATTTATTTTCATGATACCCAGAACCCAGAATTAAATATCACTTAAGAAACTGACCCTTGCTGAAATAAGTCACCTGTGCAAATCAATGTCCTTCCCAAACTGTAATTTCGTACTTTTGCATTTTGAAATATATGTGTAAACAAGAAGTTAAGAGTAAGGTTTTTTATCTTGCCTTATGATAACAATTGTTGTATTCTTCTAAGAGGGAAAAGGTTTTCCCCCCAATTACATGTATTTAAGTCTGTATCTCTTTCCTAGGCCTCTAACAAGCTTAAATTGCATCATCTTTCTTCTGCACTTCTAGAACTTTAAACTTGAAAAATTCATACAGCAAAGGTCTCAGCAAGAGAATGTGACCCGGAAATGTATTTTTAGAACACCTGTCTTAATTTAGGTAGCAGTAAGACCATGGAATCTCAGGCTTTCAATAGGGAGAAGAGGAAGAATGCCTTCTCACATATAGTTACCTTGGCTGTTATATTTAACTGAAGCTTCTATATTAAGGAGCTGTGCTCCTAATTCACATTTTTCACAATAAAATTGTGAAACATTCACATCAGTGTAAAAGATTATAAGAAAGTTGCCACTATTATGAAAAATATTTATTTTATTCTAACATGTCTGCTGTTCTAATTGCACTGAATGATTGCCAGGGGTTGTGCAAGTGCAGTAAGCAAAGATTGTTTTTTCTTGGTTGTTGTTATATTTTGAAATGAGTAGTTGCCATCATTCCCTGTGTGTGTGCTCTTGAGGTTGCTCCATTTCAGGTTCCAGTAAAATTACACATGTATCCAAAGCAGTCATACAAACTGGCTCTAATACTGGAAGCAATGCAGAAGAGGCAGACTGTACAATCTAATTCATCTAACTGTTGTCACAGCTAGATCTCTTGTTGAAGCTGTGCTGGCTAACCTTACTGTCAAACTGCAGTCCACTTGGTGGATACATAACTGTCTCAAAAATATTATCTGCTCTGGTTAGGTGATCTAATTTCTAGTTTAAATAATGAAGTTAAAAATCTCTAAACCATCAGCAACTATTAAATATGAGGTCTGTATCTTTCCAATTCTTTCTAGTTGCATCTATTCTAATTTCTTTGGATATAACAGCATATGTATTTGTCACTCAATTTCCATCATGTCACTTCCTTTATGCTTTTTTGCACAGCCCTCTTCAATTTGATCAGATGGCTATGAGGGAAAAGGATAAATTGACACTCATTTGAACTTCTACTGTTACTCTTCAAGCATGGTAGAGACGGAGGGGAGAAGAATAGCAGCTCTAAAAAGACATTCTACTTTTCCTGTTTATTTCCTTCACTGAATTCTTCTCAAATTCACTCATTTGTAAGCTAAATACAGGGTTTTTTTCTGTCAGAGATACATGCTTGTCCTTTCTCTAAAAAGAAAACTGACTTCTCCTTGTCTCCTGCCCCATCACCCACAATAAATATTCTGGAATGAAAACTAAACAGGCAGTTTATGATAGTGCATAGAAAAGAATATCACGTTGTATTGTCCTTGCAGTGCTTACCACAATATTTTTTTTGCCAATAAATTAATGTATGCATCTCCTGATATGCCTTGACATATGCCTACCAAGCCACTCAGCAGGACAGGCAGGGAGGAAGTAAAATGGAAAAAGCCAATGAGTCAAGATAAAGTCAGTTTAACAAAGCAAAAATAGAGGCTCCATGCAGAAGCAAAGAAAAACAAAATGTTTACTATCTACTTCCTATCAGTAGGTGTTGTCCTTCTACTTCCTGGGAAGCAGGACTTGAGTACACATATTGGTTGCTCTTGGAAAGCAAATGTCAGTAATAGATGCAATCCTCAATTCCTTTTCCCAAAGCTCCCACTTGTCTCTCTTTTTTTTTTATGGCTGAGTAGACATAATATGGTATGGAATGTCCTTTTGGTCAATTTGGTCAGCTCTCCTTGTTGTGCCCCCTTCCAGGATGTTGCTAAACCTCTGCCTACTGGTGCACTGTTGGAAAGACAGAGCTGATGATGTGCCAGTGCTGTCCAGCAGTAGCCAAAACACTGGTGTATCACCTACACTCTTTCAGCTGCCAATGCAAAGCTGGAGAAGGCTGCTATGGGAAAACGAACTTCAGCTCAACCAGATACACTTCTTTCATACTACTTTCTTTTGGTTGTAACTGAGAGAAAATTTAACAAACATGTCTTTCACATTAAACTTTTCTCAGAAAATACTGGTCCCGCATGTGAATGTTCCAGTCTTACTTCACTCCATTCTTCAGTATCGTGATCAATTGCCAATGTGAAGATTGAGATTTGACAATGGTCATAATCGTTTCTCATTCAGCTGGATATTTTCTTTAATTACTTTAATTCTCAGAGTTTCACAGAAAATGTTTTTGAATGCATGCAAAAGTTGAAAACAAAGCAACATCTTGGTGGGGAAAAAAAAAGGAAATTCAGCTTTTTTGGGAGCTATTTTTCATGAATTTAGTGAGATTCTTAAGTGTATTTATGAGTCCCAAGTGAGGAAAAAAAGTTTAGAAGTTCAAACAGTAGAAATAAACCTTAAGGAATAAAATAATTTCCATAAAATAGAAAAAGGGGAATCTATTGCTAAAGAGGTTAGTCACATGTATATGGTAAAACAGTTAAAGAGAATGAAGCAAATTGAAGGCCATGGGTATCAATGATGAGCAAGAAGATAGGTCAGAGGAGATAAAGGACTCATTCATTCCTCACATGAAACTTAAGGTGTAGAAGCCACAACAAGCTAGTTCATTTAAGCCTAAAAATAAGGTCACATGCCCTCAGGCTTCATATTCATTAGTGCAATCCAAAGGTATTAAATACATATGTGGCAAATAAACCCTAAATTATTCAAGTATGAAACACTAAAGATACCACAATAAAAGTTCTTTTACCAAACCACCACTACCATCTTCTTTTTTGTAAGAAAATTTAAAAGGAATTTCAAAGATTTTCTTACTTTATTAGCAGGGGAATTACCTTCAAACTGAGATAGAGTTTAAAGAAGCAATTAAAACTTTCTACGTTTAGTCATATCCAAGGCCACAATAGGTACATCCTTTGACAACATGAGGACATCCACATGATATTTCAATTGAAATCAAATTTTCTTCTCGTAGGAAAAGTGGGAGAAGCCTTCTTTCCTGGCATTCATTATGCACAGTGTTCTATGAGATTGCCCATGAAGTTTTCTCAGTGGCATTTTGAACATAAAAGAAAAGATAAGGAAAAAGAAGGTGAGGTTACAGAGCATGAATGGGAGGTGGGAAAGACATCATGTTGAACAGTAACTGTAAAATGAAAATAAACACAGCACTAGGAAGAAAGTGATGCATGAAGGGAAACAAAGTAGGGAAAGATGGTTGAATAAAAATTCTATTTAATTGGTCTATGTGGAATATATATCATCACTCCATGGTACTTTGCCTATCACTGTTCTTTCTTTCTTGTACTGGTTTAAGGGTGGGATATGGCTGGTTTTCTTCTTAGTAGCTTGCATGGTTTTGTGTTTTGGATTTTTTATGAAAATAGAGTTGATAACATAGTCATGCCTTAGTTACTGCTGAACAATTCCTACACAGCATCAAGGCTGTTTTTCATGCTTCCCTGCAATGAGGAGTCTGGCGGTGCACAGGAGATTGGGAGGGGACAGACCCAGGACAGCTGACTGACCCAAAGGCTATTGTTCTGTAGTGGTGCAAAATTAAGGTTTTCTAAAGTTGTTATGTTTTTTTGTTATCTGTCTTGTAATGGTCCAATCCTGTATCCCCCATCCCCAAGGTCCTATGGTCTTTCCCTAAAACATATCCTGTCAATCACCCTGTTCCCCACTCCCCTTTCTCTCCATAGATGCCACTGCTATTTCCCCCTGTCCTTGGTCACTCCCCCTCCTCACCTGAGAAGCCTTCCCCTTACCTGGGACATGCCCCTGATATATAATGGGCTGTCCATCCCCCAGACCCTCATTCTGTGGTGCTGGGAACACCAGATACCATCTCTCTGGCACAGGGAAGCCAGGCGTGTCACTCTCTGGCTCAAGATTTTCCCTGGAATAAACATCTTCAGCCCACGCCAAGAGTCCCTCCTTCCTTCCTCGCCTTCTAGCATGTTCCAGCCTGAGGTTCAGACCCACGAAACAACAAAGGCACCTAGTCTTCATCTTTTAGTGATCCTGAGCCACAGCTGGCCGGTGAAGCAGCATAGGAACACTATATTGTTCCATGCCAAATGGCATCAAGGCCAGTAAATAAAGCTAAGGTAGAAGAAGACAGAGGAGCACAATTGGAATCATGGCATTTGTCTTCCCAAGTCACCATTAACACATGCTGGAGCCCAGTGTTCCTGATGCCTGAACACCTGCCTGGCCATGAGAAGTGATAAAAGAATTCCTTACTTTACTCTGCAGCTTTTACTTTACATATTAAATCTATTTTACCTCAACCCATGAGTTTTGTCACGTTTACCCTTTCAGTTGTCTATCCCAGCTGCTAGGCTAGTAAGTGAACATTTGCATGATGCTAAGCTCTCCATGGGGCTTAAACCACAGTCTATTTTAGGAACCCAACAGGGTTCAAGGGCTAAAGATAATAGATTTGATTGGAGTGTACTAGCCCAAATTTATAACTTTAGCTAGTAACGGAAAGGTTCTTGTACTTGCCATGGGGTTTGCTTGCTTGACTGTATATTGAAGCCCAGATACTTTTTGCTTTTGCTGATTGCTGTAGTCTTTGTTATCTGCTCTACTGTTGCTGGGATACTTTCAATAAGTTTTTGCCTTGATTGGCAGATGACTTGGGCCCTGCTGCTTTCTGTGTGCTGCTGTAGGGGACAGGTGGAACTCCAGTGTGAAGTAGGATGTACGTCCACATGGAAAGAGCTATGCCTCAAAACATCTGTGGCCACGGTTATGTGCACATCACAGCAAATACACCCTGAATGGGTTGTGGAGCAAGCAAAAATCCATATTTGAACCAGTACAACTCAAAATGTCAGTGCTAGAACATCTTGAAGCTCCTGTGGCTTCAGAAAAGTCTTTGTCATAGTAAGTATGCCCCTGAAAATATTGCTGCATAGGACATGTGACAAATATCAGAAATATTTTAAAGCAGTATGCATAGGCCGATAAGGACTAAGGAACATTCTTCCAGTGAACATTTGTGCATAATTTCCTTGGTTGGTACTAGCTTTTTGACTACTAGAAGTCAGGGAAGCTACAGAGTTCTTCCAGAAACATATAAAACTTTCTGTAAAAATATAGATACAGCATATTATTCATGTTACCATAGAAGACCAGTCAATTATTTTAACAATCAAATGTGCCTACAGACATATTTGATACAACAATATGGTATGTGATCTTTTTCAACATGACATTTCCTGAAGATGAATTTGAAGCATATATAATGGCTTCATTTTTACAGTTATTTAAGTTTCCTAACTTTGCCTTAAATAATATTGGATGCGTTTGATGACTTAATACAACATGTAATTGCTAGATACAGCAGAAAATTTTGTTATCACTAAGAAGCTTATACCTCACCTGAGAATTTAGTTTTTCATGGTGGTGCTTTTAAATCGATCTGAAGACTTTTGCCCTCTACATGACATTAGTCCTGTAGCTTCTTTCTTTTTTTTTTTTGCAACATTTATTATATTAACCAAGGACATTTCAGATAGAGAAACCCATTCATTAGGTTTTTCAAAGGACAACTACATTTTGCTCTACAACTAACTATCCTATTTTTGCTTCAGTATCTTATTTAATTTTTTACTAGTTAGAACATTTCACGATTGATTTAGCTGACATGTATTAGAAAAAAAAAGAAAAGATAGAGGATTTTTGTTGAAAAGCTACTGTCCTTTCTGAGAAAACTCATCCATTAATATTTTAAATTTAAAATACTTTTTATTCCCCCCAGCCAGGAAAGCAAATTTTAGGTGATTTAATTGAGCAAAATTCCATTGATTTCAGTGAAGCTCAGCCAATTTTATATCAATTCTGAAAATACTTTCTGCATTTCTATTGAGTGTATTTAACAGGGATTATTTTCAGTTTCCATCGTGAATGCTGAAATACTGCTTATTGTCTTTTTTAGCTGAATGTTATTGCGCTCTTTTGTTGCATCTTCTCTGTCTTTTTTTTCATTTTTACTGCTCAGGAAAATGTGCCGTGAGGAAAATAATTTGTAACCAGTAACTATAAGAAAACATTTCTCTTAAGAAACTAGATCTCATTGATCTTGAGGAATAGACTTCAAAAGGATCATTTGAGTAACAGCACATAGGTCAGGTTTTTTAAAAAGCCTTAACGGTGCCTCTCAGAAATGAACTATCTAATTGTAATACAGATGAAGGATTTCAGAAACCACGGCAGGAGCCAAGAGTTTTGAAATAAACTCTTCCATCTCATGCCAAACCATAGACAAATGAGCAGGACAGTATAACTTTTCATGAAGAAGCAAGCTCAATCAATTATTTCAAATGCTAACAGTAATGGCTACAAAATTGACTATAAAATTTTAGGAAAAAAAGGATACACAAAAATAAGTGTTATTAGTCCAGGATTCCAAGCTCTTAAGAACAGTTTAATGGAAATCTCATACAATATCAAACAATCCTAAAGTCCAAAGCAAAAGGCATTTATGTTGACTGCACACACAGAACGCATTATTGTCCACAGCAGAGGTGCTTTTTTAGTGATATATTTTTAAATAATGGTCTCTAGTATGCAAATGAAAAACAGGAAGGAAACCTTTGAAACCAATATATGGGCAGCACATAGCAGAGTGCTTTGTGATAGACTATATTTCATGACTTAATATTTTGGACCGCTCCCAAAAAACAAGATGAATAATGTAATAATAAGGTCCCAATTAGACATGATTATTTTATGTGATTCAAAATGAATAGTGATTTATGAGTTTCCTTCTGGTACTTAATAACGTGAGGTGAGTGGGTTTTTAGACACTTTCCCTTTGGCATGATCATAATGAAAGCAAATACATTTCCGTTCCCTCCATAATCATCCACACATTGGCAGAGGATTAAATTATTACTTCTGTACTAAATGAAGAGACTTTTTCTTCATTAATGTTTCTAGAGGAAAGAGCTGTGTCATTCAATGGTCACTAAACTCAGTGAATACTGAACTTTCTAAAACCTAACTGATTTAAAACTGTAAATCTCAGACTTCCAGCAGCAGTTGGTCATTCAACTGCTTTTTCTGGATCCAGGTCTCAAAACTACTGTGACTGCCAGGAGACAGGCTTTATTCTGGGTTAGGCTTCAGAAACAGGACATTCCTGCTACTAAAACTTCACATTTCCCTGAAATGATGGCATCTAGGAACAACTGCAGAACCGCTCAAGCCAGTCATTATTCTGTGCAACAGGCAAGGTTGATTTTCCTGCCTCAGGAGCTGTTAATGTTTTGATTTTNAGGGTTGTTTTTCCTTCCTCGGGAGCTTTTAATTTTTTGATTTTTTTTTTTTTTTTTTAATTTCCCTTTGGTTTCTTTTTTGTTTCTTTTTTGTTTCTTTTTTGTTTTTACCAGGCAGTGATGAAAATGAGAAAGAAGGGTTGAAAGGAAGGGAACCGTATATATTTGAAAAACAAACAAAACACTATTTTTTTCCCAATGCAATGTTTATGATAAATGCACACTTAATGTGGGTTAATAATAGAAAAGTGTCAAAAGAAACTCCTCTGAATGTCATTACTTGTTCTTGCAAGGTTTATCATTTCTCCATTTCTTCTCGAGCTTATTTGTGGCAACTGAAAATTTGGTTAATAATATTCAAAATGTCTTTTTATCACTACATCTGGGAGGCTGTGGTATATTTGGGGTTAAAGAGAGGCAAAAATATTGCAAGAGTATAAGACAATAAAGAAACTGCATATAAATACAGAAGATCAAGAATTGATAACCTTCCTGTTGATTTGCTGTAAGCTTTTTACCACTGACAATGCTTGATTATTAATAATAGTTTATAGTACTTGTCAGCAGACATATAATCTTTTCTTTCCTGGCATGACTCTTTTGGGTGCCGATTTTTTTTTTCCATACGTATTGCTTCAAAACAGAGTGAGGAAAAGTTCCAGTTAAATAATGACTTCAGAAGTGTGAGGTTTTTGTATAAGAAAACTCTGCCAGGGAACACATGTGAAATGCTCTATTAGGCACAGGTTTTAGAAAGTCTGACACACAAAATGCCATTACATTCAGGTTGTGCTATTTGTTTTAAGATCACTGAAATTGGTATCTTTACTCAGGTAGCAATACAGCTCCTGAACTACAAAATAAAAGTAAAGGATTAATTTAATTTGTAATTAAAATATACAGGAAAAATGAAAATTATATAATTCTGCTTTAATTTTGTATCTTTACTGTGTTTTCCTTAAAACATGTCTTTTCTTTCTAAGTCATTACCATGTGACAATGCTTATGAATTATCTTTCTATATAATAGACTTCTGCAGCATTCTGTACTGTATACTTGGTGGATCTCTCATGACTAAGAATACAAGTATTTTTGTATTAAAGACTAAGTATTTAAAAGAAAGAAGTGGATCTTACCTTTTCAGTTGCATTTGCATGGAACTTACTGCTTACATTTTCAAAGATTGCATATGGGTTTGCAGTCTTTGCATCAGAATTGTTTACCATTTTTCTTACAGCCCCATCTTCACCCCTTCTGTCCTCCCTGAGTAATAATATCAATATTTTATAGTTTGCATAATTTGTAAAGAGATTATTGGTTATTTAGCTCGTATGTAGTTGATTTTAGTTTAAAAGTAATTATTTATAAATTACGTTGACTGCACTGATATTTCACAATCAAAGTCTATGAAAAATGTATTCAGATACCATTTGGTTTGATAGGCCTTTCTTTCTTATCAGGCTGTTCACACTAGATTACTTCAGCAATTAGCTCAAATGCTGATAATTCTGTTTGTGAGGCTGTGGTTGATAGACATTCTTCTTGCATAGCTTCTCATGCTACCTGTCCAATGGCTGGTAATCCTTCCTGGGCCATTTTCCCAGCATATGATCCACAGCAGCCTCTCTGTGCCCATATGGCACAGGTGTTCAGGCCTTTTCTGACGGAATCCTGACAGATTTTATGGAGCTACACAATGAAATTAGTTAAAGTCATTTCAATGTTGAAGTTCTTTATCCTTTTTTTTTATCAGTATAAGCACAAAATGGGTATAAAGACAAATAATCCTAAACAAAACACAAAAATACCCCAACAACTCAATGCTATTAAAAATTTCTTTAGTTTATTTAATCTTGTTTCTGGAACATATATCAGTATACTCCACCTACAGGCACTTCATAAAATTCAGATATGAAAAAAATCCATGGAAAGTTCCAAGCCATAGAGGCTAATAAGAGACTTAGCTTGGATTTACATCCACAAGAGAACAACACCTACAGTGATGAACTGTTTAACAATACAGGTTCCAGAAACTGTACATGTGGAATATGTTGTACACATACATGCACAGAGCATATTAATGCATTACTGGGTATTTCAGTTATTTTCCTGATATTTATTCCTATTCCTATTTATATCTCATTCTGGATATTCTAGTTTCACTTTGGCCCACTGCAGTGCACCAAAGTAATTGGTACCAGGTTACTTAATCCTACTTACAGGTTAGAAAGTGATCATCTTTAGTAGAGTTGACCACTGTTCTTCCAGCATCTCGACCCTTTTGATGTTTAATGTTTGGTTTTCTATTTGCTCTATATCTCTATCCAGTGGCTTAACACACTTTTCAGAGTATCTGTGTATGTTTTCTGTATATTATTCAAAGGAGCCTGTCTCTCAGTTATGTCTGCATTTTAGCAGTAATAATTTCATGGCATAGAATTTTTATATTGGATCATGATTTGGTGTGGTTTTGGCAGTTTGGCTGTTTCTAAAAATTATTTTAATTTTAATTTTAATTTTCATTTTGCTTTTTTATCCTGTAACAGACATGAAACATCATTTCTCTCAATAAAATACTCTAAGGTTTCAAAGTAATTTTTGGTCCATTGCAAAAAAAACCCCAAAACCCAAATAAAGTACTTCAAAATATTTTAAAGGAATGTGTATTACCTGTGAATCTAATGTATCAATATAGTAATGGAGTTTATTTCCTAGTTCAGCATCATAATTTCAAATATTCCATCCATATTTACTGGCTATTCCATGATGGGTAGTTGTCTTAAAGTAAAACCAGGGCATATATGAAGAATATTACTACTGAAAAAATTGTTGAAATATAAACATTTCAGTAAAACTGTTTTAATGAGAAAACTGTAGTTTTGATCTGCCGCATTGTTTTTACATCTGTTTTTACATCATGTAGCTGTTATGACTTTTGGAACCTAATGGTCCATGTCTGCTTGTGTTATTCATGGTTTTTCAGCTGACTCAAAAAAATGTTGCTGATCACTTAAATATGATTAACGGTTTGTTGTTGTTGTTCTTTGTGTTGGCTTTAGGGAAAAGCACATCCTTTTCCAATAACCATCTCTTCATAAAATGAGAACATACCAAATTCAACAGAAGTGTTACAACAGGATGTGTAGAACTTGACAATGTATTTTCTTTTTCCTCTGAAAAAAATCTATTAAACTGATATTTGTAATAAACTCATGTTAGTGGATTTTGCATGAATTTGTTATTAAACAGAAATAAATTAATGGAGATCATTACTAAAATATCTTCTCTTTGACCTAATGACAATATATAGTCCCTTTGCAATACCTCCTTACTAAAAAATGAAACATATAGTGACGTAAAGAATAGTAGAATTATCTTTCTTCCATGGAACAACTTATAAATTTTATTCTTTTCCTATAATCAGTACTGAACACTTTTTAATATGTTCTAAACTTTTTCCAGATAAAATAGTGAAATTCCACCTGTGTTGATAATAGATAAATCTTGAGTATGATTTTTTTCCAATCCTGATTGGCTGGCAAAGTATACACTTGTAGTTCAAGTACCTAATCTCTATTTGTTATTTTGAAATTAGATATAATAAAACTATTACTCTTTAAAATCTGATTTTAGAGGAAAGCAGTAAGGAGGAAAAAGTTAAAGTCACCAGTCACAGAGACAGATTATATACAACCACTTCAGTTGTGTGATGCTGGTTTTCTACTCTAAAATATGCTTTCTGTAGGATGTGTAAGGCATTCTCCTTTCTGCTCACAGGATTTTCAGTCAGGTTTGTCAGTTATGTTCAGGTACATGAATCTGTTTCATATCAGTTAAGAGAGATAGGTATTAATTTTCCCTTTTTATAATCTTCTCTATTCTCAACTATCTCTTGCTTGTTCTGATTATATTATTTGCATACATACCATCAAGTCTGTTCAGCACGATAAAGAGGGAGAGTTTTGTCTTTTCTGACACAGTATTGTGAAAAGTTAGTGAGCTATGTTAGTTAACATAATAGCAGAGTAAAGACAGAGAAAACGCTTGAATTACCAAGCCACAAACAGCATAAGAAAACCTCCCTCTGCAGACATCTTAGATTCACTCAGCCATCTGCTGAAACCTAATCCCTAGTAGGAAGGAACACAAGCTTAAAAGCAAGTGAACAATGTAAAAGTAAAAGGTCACACTTACAAAACAACATGGATGAATCAGTAAGTTGGAAATAGAGCTTAACATTTCATAAGGAATTCATAAGGCAGGATTTTGCAATATTTGAAAAGGAAAGTTCGCCCAAGTAACAGGACATCATTAAGTAGTCCTGAATAATTGTTTTGTGTGGCCTGCCATCTGATAGCCAATCACCTAAGAATTTTGAGTGCAACCAAATCTACATGAAAGAAGAAAGACTACCACTGATTTGTCAACTGTGATGGGTACTTTGTGTGGCCTATACAGGTGACTCTGCAACAAAGCCAAAAAAAGTCTGCCATTTACTGTTTATCTATCTTGTCTGAATCCAAGGTGAATCTTTCCATTCTATATTCCTCTTTGAACATCTCTGGTAGTGGTGGTTGTTACTGTCCATACAATGCAACCTACAGTGCAGTCCTCTGCCACACTAACTTTTGGCACATGCTGCGCCAAAATATGCTGGTAACTAAAATATATCCACTTTGTGGTTATTTACTCATAAACAATATAAAACAACATTGTCAAATTTATGCAATCTGCTAATTTTTTTTCATTCAAGTATTTTTTTCTTTATACCTAGAGTTTAAAATACAGATTTTTGTAGTTTTGCAATAGCTTTAGTTAAAACAACAACAATCAACATAGCATAGAAATATAAAAGAGAAAAAATCTAGCTTTGCATTTAAAAGAGTCTTAGGTGTTTATTTAATTCTGAAGAAAGAAATTGTTATTGCCAGTTTACACAAAGGCAGCTAAATTATTACTCCCTATATATCCAAATTTTGTGTCTTTGTCAACCAAACACAACTGATATATATTTGTTCATCTTCATAATTTCAGGAGTATGAAAAGAAGAAGTAGGAGGCATGGAAAGTAGTGAACTTGAAAGGAAATAAGACAACTTAAAACTATGATGTTACTTCTACAAAGTACAGAACTACTTAAAATGTGACTAAAAAACGTAAATATAGATTATATATTCTCTTCAAGACACTGTTCCTGATGCAGAACCTTTTTTAGCACATCATCTGGAAAAGGTGCTGATGTAAAGGCACTTGGTGACTTTCTTTGTCACATTCTTTCATGCCTTATATCAGTCAGTCGCATGCTTTCAAGTGGCAGCAAAACGAAAACACTGAGATAAGCAGAGACAAAGCATGAAGAAAGCAAAAATATTGAACAATTCTGCAATATTGTATAAATATGAGTTTGATGTAGTGATTTTCCCTTCAAAACTTCAAAACTAAAGAGAAACATTGCTTTAAAATCAATAAGGGTGGAGTGCCGCTGTTTTCTGCCCCTCTAATATATGGGGAAAACTCACAATGCCTTCTATAAACAGATTGCACCAGTTTAAACTAATGAGTATCAGAAATAAAATGGGGTTTTACTTTGTCTGAGTGTTTAGAAACATATAAGTAAATAATGACTCCAGGCACTGGTCCTAAAACAGAGTATTTGCAGCAAAGTCTTCTCACTGTAAGAAATTTCTTATTTTATTAGTAAAGAGTATTTTTACCTCAGCTTCTAGATAAATGCGTGTTCCTCAGAATAGTAAGAGGAAATCAGCAAAGGGTGATCTTTACTTGGAAGGATTTGGTAGATGCTGAAAAAGAAGAATGTAGTTACTGTTAGTACTCTCTATTTGGACACTGATTACCCTGTAATGACATTCAAAGAGAGATAAATCTGTCACAACTCAATGCAATAAAATAACAACTAGTAAGGACAAACTTAATAGACATTCTGTGTTTCTCTCCTAACCGAGAGTTTAAAAAGATCTACAAATCCAAGTCTGAGTATGTAAAGTACATGTCTCCATCCCCAGAGTATTTATTTCATACTCCATAAAGTAAAATTCCATTATATTTATAATTCATTAATTATGTTTTTGGTGAGTTTTAAAAATGCTTGTGAATTACCTGTTGAATAAGATGTGTGTTTGCAGTTCCTCCTATTCCTCAAGGAAAATAAGGCAGATTTTTTCCCCCCAAGATGTTGGAAAATAACAGGACTGAAAATCATGCTTTGGTTTCTTGTCAACAAGTTGATCAGATCATGTTACCAAAATATAAGCTGAGATATTCGGATACTGAAAAATTACCCTGGTGTTCATATGTTGAAATGAATATATTCTTATAAGAAATGTTTTTCAGCAAGAAGTTTCAAAAAATTAATTTGTACTTCTTGCTTCAAGTGTAAAAGTAACATGGAATAAAGCATAAAAAATTGATAAACACTGCTTATAGTTTATTGTTTAAAATTTTGCATTTTATTTATTTGGGTTATACTACAAAAGAATTTTTTTTTTAAGATTGTATGTAGAATTGGGTATGGGTAATGGTATTTTTAAGACATGACAGATGATCAGATTTCCTCTAAAAATCTGGGACAGAGAAGGGAATAGCAACTGCATCTTCAATATGTTCGCAACATGTATAATCATATGTGTTGTATAGAAGCATAAATTGCCATTTCATGCTCAAATTCCATATCACATTTTATCTAAAACTCCTGAGACTTTTTGCTTGTTTTTAAAAAAATGTAAAGGTTTTTTCTGTTCTTAAATATTTTTTAAAAAGCAAAACAATAACATTCTGAGAAATTATAGAATGGTGAAAATTCTCCTGTTTTAATACAGAATATTGGGGCAAATAAAGCCGTCACCCAAAAAAAACCCCACTAACACAGTCTTGAAAAGAAAATACCTTTCACTTATCTCAGTTATGAATATCTAAAAGTCACATAAGACAGGATTTTTCCTAAGCCCTTTCCATTGGCTTAGTTGTTCCAGTGGAATTAATGGTAAGATGCCTGTTAATTTCAATGCAATCAAAGTTAAAGCCAAGATTTTTAGTGTCATTCTTGACAGACTTGTGCAGAAGATACAAGTGAATTTTAAAATGCTGCAGTAAAATAGTGGATTGTGATTTGGAATGAGTTGGATTTGATTTCTTCAGGGTTGGTAGCATAACAGCTGTCTTTCTGTCAGTGTAAACTACCAGGAGCCATTTAATGCTGTTGTGTAACGAGACAGACGAAAATATAATAGCCATAAGTGAAAACATAAGCTCACATATTTAGGTAGAAGCTGAAATATGCAGTACCACAAGCTTTTGTAAGAAGCAGCACAACAATCGCTGAGATGAAGTCATTGATTATATTAGAAAGACAATTTCTTATAGAATGAATGAAACTGTAAGGAGCAGATGATATACCAGATGCATGCATTGCCTCTCAGAGAAATCTGGAAAAGCTGGGAACATGAGTAGACAACAACCTCACTAAGCTCAATAAAATATAGCGACATCCCTTGCAGCTGAGAAGAAATAAACCCATGCTGGTGGCTTGTAAGCTCATGCACAGCTGTGCAGAGAAAGACCCTTTGGTCTTGGGGAACAGTAAGTTAACCTGAGTCAGCAATATACGCCAGCAGCAAAGACGAACGCCACCACCCTGACACATTAGGAAGACCACTGCAAGCAGATCAAAAGAAGCAGTCCTTCCACAGTACTCCACTCAAATGAGACTCATCTGGGCACAGCACTCAGTGCTGGGCTGCCTCGCACAAGAAGGACATGGATATATCTACTGGTCAAACTAAAGGGAAAGAGGTGAAGGCACAGACAATGGAAGTAGAGACAGGTATACTGAGAAGAGTATAGGGATGCAGTCCAGTTGTGTATGTATAAAGTGAGAAAAGTCAAGGTGAAGCTGGAGCTGAACTTGGCAAGGGATGCAAAGAATAATGCGTGTTAGTCAGAAAAAGAAGGTTAAAGAAAGCGATCCCTCTTATGAGCAAGGCAGGTAAACAGGTAAAAACAGTCAAGAAGTAGGCTGAGGTACTCAACAAATTTGTGGCTTTATTCTACAACTGCAGCTTCTTTTCCCATACCTCTAGAGTGAATAGACCTCAGAATAGGGACTGGTAGAGCAAAGGTCCTCCCACTGTAAGACAAGATCAGTTTCACAGTCAGTTGAGGAACCTGAATATATATAAATCTATAAAACCTGATGAGATGCATCCCAGAATCATGAGGGAATTGGCTGATTTTGTTGCCAAGTCACTCTCCAGGACATTGGAAAAGACATGTCAGTCTGGTGAAAACCAGGTGACTGGAAAGAAAAAGGAAATCATTTACCCATCTTTAAAAAGGGTAGAAGGGACAACCCTGGGAACTATTGACTTGTCAGCCTGACCTCTGTGCCTGGGAAGATCATGGAACAGATATTTCTAGAAGCTATGCTAAGGCACATGGGGGACAGGGAGGTGATTTGAGAGCTATGGATGTCATGTATCTGAACTTCTGTAAAGCCTTTGAAATGGCCCCCCACAACCTCCTTTTCTCTTAAATTGAAGAGATATGCAAGTGACTGGATGAGAAATTGTTTGGAAAGTGATACTTAGAAGCTAGTGATCTGTGGCTCAATATCCAGATGGACATCAGTGATAAGGGGTGTCCCTCTGGGGTTTAAGAACAGTTCTTTTTAATGTCTTCATCAATGACATAGAGAGATCCACTCAAACTCATCAAATTCAAAGATGGTACCATGCTGCATGGTGCATTTGACACACCTGAGCAACCAGAGACACATGGCAAGAAGTGGGTACATGGCAACATCACAAGGTTTTACAAGACCTAATGCAAAGTCCTGAACCTGGGTTGAGGCAACTCCAAGTACAAACTCAGTCTGGAGGATGAACAGATTATGAGCAGTCCTGCCAGGAAGAACTTGGGGGTGCCGGTGGATGAGAGGCTGGATATGAGCCAGCATCGTGTACTCAAAGGCAAGAAAGTCAATCTCAGGCATCAAAAAAGCCTGGCCAGCATGTTGAAGGAAGTGATTCTCCCCTGCTCCTCCACTATCACAAGATCCTACCTGAAACATTGTGTCCTCCATCTCCAATACAAGACATGGACCAGCTGGAGCAAGTTCAGAGCATGGCCACAGAGATAATCTGAAGGCTGGAGCACGGCTCACAGAAGATGGACTGAGCTAAGGTTGTCCAGCCTGGAGAGGAGATGACTCCAGGGTGACCTTATAGCAGCCTCACAGAATTTAAAGGGGACCTAAGAGAAAGCTGTTGAGGAACTTCTAACAAGGTCCTGTGATGACAGGATAAAAGGCAGTTTTGATTTAAATTAAATATAAGAAAAAAGTATTTCACAATGAGGTTGATGAAGCACTGGCTGTGGTTGTCCAGAGATGTGGTAACACAGGTGCCCAAATGTGTGCTCCACCCCTAGAAACATTCAAAGACAGACTGACTTTTAAGCAACCTGATCTAGTCAAAGATGTCCCTGATCCCTGCTGGATGACCTTTACAAGGTCCCTTCCACCTCAAACTATTCTACATTCTTTCATACTGGAGAAAGTCCCCTGGGGAACCATGAAGATGACGAAGTGACTGGAACATCTGTCACAAGGCAGAGAGGCTGGGAGACCTGTGAGTGTACATCCTGGAGGAAAGGCTCAGGAGGCTCTTCTTCAGCTGTATACATATTTAGGGGACTGCATTAAGAAGAAAGACCCAAACTTCTCAGTGGTGTCCAGAGACAAGACAAGAGGCCAGTGACACAAACTGAGATACGTGAAAATAATTCTAAACAGAAGAAAAAGGGATTTCATTGTGAGGGTTATCAAACAATGGAATGGATTTCCCCAAGAGGCTGTAGTACTCCTGTCTGTGGAGACACTGAAACCTTCCTGGAAGTGTGTACACAATGTGAAGGTGTGCTGGTCAGTATCAGTCATTTTGTGATAGGTCTATCAGAAAACCACCACCAAAAAATGGCTGGGAGCAGAAAGAAAAAGTGAAGAATTACAAGGCATAGAATCATGGCTTCATGATTCTGACAAAAAAGGACTTCTAAATTTCTTGCTTTATAAGATATAGTTAGAGCCAGTAGTGAAATAAATGTCACCTGTTTCTTGGTACCTCTTGTGTTGGTGGAGCAGGAATTCTTTATTCACACTTCATTGTTTTCCACCTTATCTAGAGACACATATTCCACCATCAGCATACTGTTTTATTAGAAACAAAGAATGCACCACCCTAAAGGAATTCTTCAGATCAAGGAGCAACAACAATATTTTGTGTGAAAACATTAAACAAAATGGAGAATTTGGCCAGACCAAAACACATTCATTTATCTTCATTTGCCCAGCTGACTTTCAGACTACTGCAGCCATGTTTGCTGTGTTAGAGGTACAAAAACCTTTTTTAGAAAAGTGTAAAGTTGTATATTTTCTTTTTATTCCTGATTTCAAAGTTCCCATGTTTTGCTTTCTCAGTTCTTGATAGACACCTGAGATGTAGAAAAGTATGGGAAGAAAGCAAAATGGAGAACATTACAGATGAGTGGATGTTCTGTAAGCATTGGTTATAATAGCATAGGATATTGAGAATTTCATACTATGCTGTCAGACTGGGTGAAGTGTTTTGCATTAGAAATCTGGAAAATTTAAAATACGCATTTAAGATGAGATATAGTTGTAATTTCTCTTTATAGTACTTACCAGAAGCTTACTTTTGACTAGTTTCAGAGAAACACTTGGCAATCATTGTATTAGAATAAAGTGCTGCTTTGTTTACCTTTAGCAAATAGTGTAGTGACATGCAGTTTCAATAGCTTGATAATAAGCACTAATTTGTTGTAAATATTAAATATATTAAACATCTCTAAGCCTTACATTTATTTTTGAAAAAAAATCATGGAAATTGCCTCCTCAATTCAATAGCACTATATAAATTTTTAAAATGTAGGTCATAGTTTTATTTACACTAGCTGATACTTCAGTCTGTTCATATTATAAGGAGGTGAGCAACCTCTTCCTATCCCATATTCAACAAACAGTAGATTGATAGTTAAGAAATGTCTCAGCCCAACGGAGTAATCTCTAGTCTTCTCATGGTTTTTCTTGCTTTGAATGTTCTGCTTATATAAGATGTTTGAATTGGTATCTTATCAAAACAAAGACTAGCATGGGGGGCCAATTTAAAAGGGTACAAAGTTTATGTAGGAAGATGATTGTTTTCAGACCACCAGCCACTGATGCCATTTCAAGTGGTCAGAACATTTTTTTTTTTTTTAAATTTTGTTCGTTATATAATATTTTTTATAGTTGATGAAGGCAGAGACTATAAGTATAATTCAATTAAAATGTAGAAATACAGAAAATATTTTAAAATTTTATTATGCTTTTGGGGTAGAAATACTATTAAAATACTGTGTGAGCTCTGATGCTGAAAAGGCATCTCTGATAGGTTTCTTTTCCTCTGTCATCTAATTTTTTCACTTCCCCTAGGCAGACAATTCTATTGGTTTTCTATAAAATGGGTAAAAAATATCCAGTTACTCTAAACTGCTAAGATTTTCTCCTTTATGGATATGGCATATTAAGTCCATGAAATGCTTTTCCTATATGCAGTTTGAATTTTTAAATTCTTCCATAAATCCACAGACATGGATGCAGCCTTTAGTATAAATTATAGTGAATATGGACTTTCTTTGTGATGCAAAATAACCACCATCACAGGGCTGCTAAAAGAAGATGTCAGCACCTTCCAATCACTAGAGGTTTGTCCCTTGCTGTAAGGTAAGAACAATGCTATGCCAGAGCTTTGAAGGAAGCTCTGCATAAGGAAAGGGAAATGCTTGAAAATGTTACTAAACTGTTGTGCAAATCCACCAGAGAAAACAGTCCTCTGCCACAAATAATTTTCAGCAGACATCTCTCAAAGCTTTTTTTTCTATCTCATAGTCTGCTGATCAGTAAGGAGAGAAGACACCTGAACACAAGGTGATTTGGGTCCTGTGTTTGACATCATGCATCTTTTATTCAACCAAATAAGTAGTGAAATACCCAGAAGCAAACTTTTCTGTATCACATTTCTATATATCAGACAACAGTCATGCCATTTTTGTTTTCATTAAGCTACTTCCAGAGGAAAAAAGAGAGAGACAGCAAATAGCCCAGCCTTTCAACTTGCAGCAGTAAAATGCAACTGTCAGTGTGTGTTTCCTCTGCAACAGAAGTAAGTTATACTTGTTATTTATTATTGAAAACTCACAGAGTGAGTTAAACCATTAATTATCTTGTCAGTGTTTCTTTCAATGGTACCTTACATTTGGTTGACCATAGTATACATTGTTCAATATTGCTGAACACTTCCCCCAAAACAAACTTAGTGGAAGCAAAAAAACATGGTGAAGAGTTAATATAATACATAAATAACTTGTATGCAGTGGGATAGACGGGGGTTTCAGTCTCCTCACACATACATGTATCCATTTATCTTTCATTCTTCTTCTGTGCCTAATATCTTTTATTCCTTTAAGGCCTCATATCCCCATATCTCACCCAATAGTGACATTTTCAAGTTCATTTGTTTTATGATACTTAAAAGCTTCTTGACATGATGTGGTTTGATTAACAGCTGGCAGTATTCTAAAATTATGTTGCAACGGGGCACCCAAAGGTAATCACAGGAACCAAGAGTTTATGTGGCCCTATTTCCATTGAGCTGTCAATACAGAAATCACCAATGAGTGCAGTGTTTAATTATAACTTGGGGAAATCATTTTATGTTATGCAGTGATTTTAGCTTCTTAGTATAGATGGCATTTTTCAGACCACATGCCTTGCAAAATGGACATAATTCTCTCCAGCTTGAAAGTTTATCTGTGGTTTAATTGTTTTTTTAAATCAGTTTCCAGTTTTGGTAACAAAAAAATCACCTGATTATATTACTTAATAATTTATAAACATAGTGTCAGGATCAGATACCTAAAATTTGAAACTTGCAGCACGGTACATAGTTCTTGTCTTGCCACTTGAAATATAAATGAATTTTACTCTATTTCAAAAGGCAGTAATCTTACTATTTCATTATGCATTCACATGATTAGAAAACATCTTGGGTATTTAGGGTGTCATTGAGCATGCAACAATCAGTAAGGAGTACCTGAGAAAGTATAGAATAAATTCCATAACTTAAAATATGAAAAAAAACTAGACAAACTTCATCTCCAAAAAGAATTTCTTCCTTTATTTGTGAATCCATATCATCACTGTGTCATCAGTGACTTTAGTCCCAGATGTATGTGTGTACAACGCAAGTAGCTTTTGAAAGAGAATTAAGAGAAATGTAAGCCTCTGAGACCTATTATTTGAAAATAAAGAATTTTCATGTGGTTGTCAGATGTAGATGCAATTCCAGACAGTGCAACATGTTGCAAACAAGCCACAGAAAATAACCACACTGGAGATAATTTTTTTGTAACATGTAATCATAGAAAAATATATTTAAGATATTTTTTCTGGTGGTCATCTGCTCCTGTGCTCAAAGAAAGCACAACTCATTCAAGTTCTTTAGAACTTTTTTCCCTTTGATTTTTGCATAAAATCAAAGATGGTGTTTCAAAGCTGGTTTTACTAACCTCTTCAAATCTCTGACTACCCATAATGTGCAAATAATTTTTTTTATACCTAGATGAAAACCTTACTTTTGTATGTCCTCTCTACTTGTTTCACTGTACAGCTCTGTGTTCATAGAATCAAAGAATCATAGAGTGGGTTGAGTTGGAAAGGACCTAAATACTCACCTAGTTTCAACACTCCTGCCATAGGCAGGTAAACCTTTTGCTAGACCAAAGCCTCATTGAACCTGGCCTTGAACACCTCCAGAAACTGAGTCCCCAATTTCTCTGGGCAATCTGCTCCAATGCCTCCCCACACTCANTGTCTACTTTATTCTATATCTGACT